>JAQFYV010000379.1:0-11873 GCA_034695065.1 Choneiulus palmatus | reverse complement strand
AGTAAAAATTCTGTGATTTTTTTTATTTTTTTTTTTTTTTTTTTTTTGTAATTTTGTTCTGTTGGTTAGCAAGGACAGTGGACTTTGAATCCAAATATTATAGTCGTATGTTTTGGCATTAATAGTCTAATCAGCTGTTTAAGTGAAACATATACAAAATTTACCACCAACCAGCTAAGAAGAAAATTATGTACAGTAAATGGTGCATGCCATTGTGATACCATACAGCAAACACGTGATGATTTCTAATATTACTTTCACATATCCAGGCAAAGCACCTCACAAGGTTTCCTGTGGGCTTTCAGAATTACTGTCAGGTCTTGGCCGCTAGGTGGTAAATTTTGTATATGTTAAGTCAAGACAGTCTGTAGTACACACCACGATGTGCCGTGGGCGTGCTTACCTTTCCTGAGGAATTGTTCACTGTAATTTGATGAACAGGAAATAATTCCTCGGATAGCTGTCGTACATTTTCTGTGGACGCTACACTCTCTCCTCGACTGTTGGCGCTGGTCAAATCCTTGTAAGCAGCTTGCAGTGCCCGTTCCAAGACTTGCCGTTTGGACCTTTCCACCCTTAATTCAGTCTCTGCTTGCTGTAGCTTGCCTTGAAGATCATTGCTGCTTTGCCGCAGCAACTCGGCATCCGACTGGAGCACTTCTTCCGATTGCTGCCAGGCAGACAGCCTACTTTTCCATTCGGCCAGACTGTTGTCCATTTGAGTTTTCAGCACTTCGTTCCGCAGCATGGCCTCCAGCAGTTGCCTTTGGAGTTCAACGGTACTAGACTCGCTCAAAATGGCGGAGATTTTGCTTTTGTCCAAATGAACTTTGAGCTTTGTTTGGCCGAGCCTATCTGGCAGGCTGGCGGATCCAGTAAACAGCGGTGGTTCGCTTCCGTTAACTTTTCCAGCTCCCTTAGTGGGTACATCCTTGACCTCCCTCTTGCTTGCCGGAGAATCGCGTTCGTTGCTCCTACTGAACTGAGTATTCACATTGTGGGTTCTGGAAACTAGCCAATCCCGTTCGTTGAAAAACACATCCAGCCTCTCCTCGAGCCCTCTCCGGGCAGCTTCGCTATCAATTAACGAGTCCCGTATCCGGATCATCTCCCCTTTGTACATTTCTCTCTCCGCTTCGGCCATCACGAGTCGTTCCTGTATCTGCTCCTTTTCCACCCTAAGCCGCTCGAGTTCGGACAAGATGTCGTCCGGCTTCAAGCCTATGTCACTGAGCGTCGGCCCGTGGGACGCCGCCGTCATTTCTGCCCTGTCTACCTGAGTCCGGAGCACCTGGCTCTTTTGGCCAATCTGATCTAGGACGTTCATCAGTTCGTCTTCGTTTGAGCTGCTCACTTTGAGCCAGCGGCCATCCGAAGAGCGCTCCTGCTGGTGGCGTTCCTTGCCATCCGTGCTGAAACCGCTATCCTGCCGTGGTCCCATGCTACGTCCGCTCTTGGTCTTGCGCTTTTCCTGTGGCTCCATGGAATGGAAGCTATCCGAAGTGGCATCGTCCGAGTCGTCCATTTCGGAATCGCTCTTTTTGGCACATGGGCGGATTCGCATCCAGTTTTTGCCTTGAGCCACAACCACAAATTTCTTGCTTTCCCAATTTCCCCGATCGCTGCGCCGGATCCGCGATGTGGCCGACGTCACTGGGCTTCTGGATTGTTGGCCGACGAAGGGTTGGGGCTTGACCGCGGTGTGCCTGCTGACTGCGGAAGGTGCCACTTTCTGAACGCTAGGAAGAATCCGGCCGCCTTTGCTGATGACGCCAGGTTTTCTGGGCGAGGCCACAGTGGTCAGGTTCCCGGCCGACTGTGGCGCCATTTTGGCAGGCATGACACCATATGGAATACCCGATTCGAGCTGGGGAAAGGCCTGCAGAACTCTGTTGCGAAACTGATGTAATACTTGAACCTGGTTTTGTAGTTCCTGCAAAATGAAATGCCATCAGTTTGTAATATTACATTTAGCCTATGCCCTGTAAGTTCTAGCTCACAAACCAAGTTGAAAATCTTTTCATTCTGTTAAAGGGGATGACCACCCACCCTAGAAAAAAGTATTTTTTTCAAGAACTATGTAATTTTCTTTCAAAATTACTATTCGAAGTATGTTATGTATATTTATTTCATAAAAAGAAATTCTCTTTCGCATGCAATGCAAAATGTGGCCATGTAACGTCATTAACATGTCAATGGCATTTCGTCCAATGGATTATTTTTCTTTAATTAATTTATGATTAAATAAATAAGCATAACATATAGTTGTGAAATTTTGGTAATAGTATTTTCAATGCATAGTCTTGAAAGAAAAATACTATTTTCTAGGGTGGTCATCCCCTTTAATGCTTAATTAGATTATTTAGTGAATGTTTGGAATTTTTTTTTCGTGTAGTTTTTTTAGATGTTCTCAGAGTAAAACTTTTCGGTTTTCAAAATGTTCACATATAATTTGAAAAAGAACATGAAATGCCTTATTTAACATGAAATAAATTTATTTCTGAATGATATAGACCTACACATATTCAAACTGATTTCTTATGAAGGAATGTACTTGACTTTTTAACAAGTAAATGAATGCAATTCAAAAGTATAATTTAAATAATTACCTTAATTGCCACCATGTATTTTGCATGCTCTTGAAATATTATTTGAAATGGATTAAGAATAGGTGGAGTTGCCATCATTGTTTCCCAAGCATCCTTAAGCCTTCCTGTTCCAGCCTAGAATAAGATAAAATGAATTGAACATTTAGTGCTAATTAGTTTGACTTTTTTAAATACATGTGAATAGTACGCCTATGGGCATTTGTGTGTATTTCCTTGTTGAGAAAATATAATCAGAAAAAAATACATTCATTTTCGAAATTACAGCACTTACACATGTTTTTCCTCGGCTCCCTATTTTTACTAATACTGACTATAAATAATTAATCAATTAGTTTGATCGTAAACAGATGATTGCTTATTATTTAATTCTACAATTATTAACAAATGTTTAGTCATTTATGAACTTAATTTTAATTAATGAAAAATATTTTTTAATGTTTTCACTGCGTGGAAAAGTGGATTTTCAAAATAATTACATTTTACATCTGGAATTTCTGTCATTACAAGTTAACTTTTCCTTTTTATTGCCAGCTATTGCTTCCTAGAATGATAATTAAAACATTAAAGCAGTATTTTTAGCAAAAAAATGGCGTTTTTAATCCAAGTTATAATAATTAAATTATAGCATTTAAAATGAAACGGTACGATGTTAACATTCCTCTTAATTTAATTACTTTGCCATGACTAATTAAATGAAAACCTTGTCTGTAAGACTCATTAAAAAGTTACATAAGACTGGAGACAAAGGGAACTTATCCTACTAATGAATACTCTTATAGCTCATACTTTCTAAAATTCCCTTGAGATAAAAATAATAAAATAGAAAATTATATAATTATTTAATTTTCACGAAATGGTGACTAACCTTTTGCGATTTACAAAAAAATTATGTTTTTGATATGTGTTATGATTTAAAACTTCTGAAAACATTTTTATTTTATGGAAATTACACATTATTATTTTTAGAAAATAATTTTAATTAAGCCTTATTACAAGATATTAGGTGAAGATCAACTAATTATATAGGCGTTCCTAAATACCGAATTTTATCCTTTTTTTTCTAATAATAAATTGTCTTCTTTTTTTTAAATAATTATTTTTTACAATGATTAGGATGGTATTCTTGGTATTAGCGTGGGATTAGTGACCTACATGAAGAGGGAAATAGTTTTAGAGCACCAAAATATTTTGTTGGAAAACAATGGAAATTCAAATATGAAAAAATTGTATATATAAGGTAGGCTACTTAATCACTTATGCAGAACTAGTTGGGTAGTATGTGAAATTAGTCTAAATGGCAGTGGACGAATAAAAACATGAGAAATTGAACCCTGTGGATATTCTCTCGATTTTTCATAGATCTTGACCTGAGAATTCACGTGGAATAGGTTTTTTTTCTTTTTTTTTAAATAAAAAGTCAAGTGAGAAAATGAACTCTGCTGATCCCCCATTCTCACAATTCAAATCATGGAGCCAAACATTCCAAATTCGACAACCTGGCAGCCAGATGGGAAACTGTACCTATGTAAAAAAATTCATGCAGAATTCTTCAGAAAATTACTGCTCGAAAATTTTTCTGCAGAAAAATGGTAGTTTTTTGCAGAAATTTTTCTGCATAAAAAACTGCCCACTGTTCTGCAGAATTCTGCAGAAAGTTTTTACATAGGTAGGAAAATCAGAAATGTCATATCGTTCAATAAAGTTGAAATCTCAAGTGTTTGCAGCTTTGCTAACAGATAAATGCAATTTTAATATCTGTGCCTAGTTACTTTGTATGTGTTAAGGGGGGATTATACATGTATGTGGTAATTGAATAATCCCCAGGCAAACACGATGCCCTTTTCCCAAAATGATCTTTCTCCAATAACTAAATAGAAATTAAAATAAGATCGCATTACGCATCGCATCACGTAGGCCTATTACCATGAATAAGGAAAGTCATCATCAAACACATGCATGATCAATGTACTTTCCAATTTTGGCATAGAGGGCGCTTTTTCCAAAATTTTACATCCAAAGTTTTTCCAAGGAACACGGTAAATATTTACTGAAAAAACATGACTAATGTTGTCATAAAATCGGTTTAAACTTACATTAATATTGAGTTGGTGAGGTTAATTAATATCTATGTATGGCATATCACACCCACCAATGTATAACGCCTCAATGATTTATCAGTCTGGTCTTGTGCTTAATTATGTATAGGCATTTATAGATAGAATTAGGTTTAGTTAAAGGAGAATTGCACTCAGAATTTTTTCCAAACGATAGAGCATATCAAATAATAAGCATGAAGCAAATTTTTGGTAATTTAGCATTTCGCCTTCTAAAATAACTTTTTTAATTTCAACAGAATTTGGCTCAAACTTTCATTGACTTAGTGTATAGCATACATAAATTCCTGAATGCTTTGAAAGTAACTGTGGTCCAGACTGACATTCGGGAGACTTGGGTTCAGTTCCCAGGTCGGCTGTCTTGACTTTGGTTTTCGTGGTTTCCCAAAGTTCCTCCATGCGTATGCTGAAGCAGTTCCACTAAAAGTCGGCCACGACCGCACTCATCTCACATTTAAATCTCGTATTAAATAGGATAGTTATTCTGAGAGTGAGATTACCCCCCAACCAAATGGCATTTAATTGCTGACTGTAGGGTAATAAGTTGAATTGAATTGAACAAATTAGGCACTTCTAACTGTAAAGATTTGCAGTTATTATACAATTTTATTATGATTTATAACCCACTTAACTTTTAATAATTTCATTTATTTTGTTAGCTCGGCAACAGATTTCATATCATTTTTCATGAAGGCTAAAATTTTGCATTTTTCTCCTTTTCACACTTGCTCGCACTACTGGATTATCTACAACCCTAACATATCAAATACAGAGTATCAGTAACTACAATAAATTATTATTGTAGTTATGCAGCGCTATCTAGATACACTTCAATGGTGTGCCATAGCCGGTTGTTATAGTTTCTGTACCATATGGAATCCTTGTCCCATATTTTCTTTAAAAAATGGGATCAATGTGACTCATTTGAACACATACCATAAAGAAACAACATAATTATAAAACTACTGCAACCATTACGGAAGCATGTAAATAATTATTTATTATTTATTCAATTTTAACTAAAAAATACTACTCATTAAACAATAATGGGGCCATTTTACGAAATAAAATACAAAAAAATAACTTTCGAATGAACAATAAATCGGTTTTAACATCTGAAAAATGCTTATCGAAAGAGACATGCCTGCTTTTTTGCTTTGATATAATGCAATTGAATTACTCATTTAAACCTAAATTAAATTTCATGCCCATTACAATACGATCTGTATAAAAAAAATTAACTGCAGCATTCTTTTATGCATAAAAACATCCTCACAATTAGACCATTTCAAACTGTGTCGAGACGTTACCCAATTTTCGAGCAGTAATTCAAAAAGAAATAATTTATCATATAGTTTTTATGTTCCTATATTTTTTTGTAGTTGTTGTTAATTCGGACTTGTTGAACTCCCATCATTCTCGAAATGGTTCAATTCATCTCTTTTCTCCCTCAATTACTGTCTTCACATAAGTATTTTGGAAGAATTAGGCTTTCTGCACTTTATCCATTACTGGCCACCCGCGGTTATTCATCAAAAAACGTACACGTGTAAATATTATGCTAAATTCAAGCTTATCTTATACGTCATTTTTTGTTATCATCAAGAGGAAAACTCGAACTATTTTTTTTTTTTTACTTTTTTACCCGCTTGTAATGGGCGTCCGTCAGAGCGTCAAGCGTGACGAGGGCGAACGACATTAAGCATTGGCCACTCGGGCGTTTGTGCAAGCTCTATCATTTCACATGACTGAACTACTTCCTGGTTTTTAGGAAGGATATATTCCAAGGTTTAGAACTAACTATGGTGGACAATTTGCAATTTGTTAGGGAAAAATAGAAATTCCACATGGGTAGCATAGGTCTACTATGGCAGGGGGGAGAGGATTTTTTGCTGTACACTAGTTTGAATAGCGAATTAACTGTGAAACATTTTCTTACTGATTATGGTATGTTTAGATTAACGCAAAAAAATGCGCTTGCAACACTTGAAAAGCAAATTTTTTGCATGTTTACATATACCGATGCCAAGTTGTTGCAGGAAGGTTACCCTTACAAAAAACTTTCTGCAGAGTTATGCATGCAAAACTTATGCAGGTTAGCATGTATCGATACCAAGTTGTTTTAGGAGTATATACCCTTACAAAAACTTTCTGCAGAGTAATTCATACAAAAATTATGTAGTGTTCTGCATAAAAATTGTGAAAAATGGTTATTTTTATGTATAGCCCTACGTACATAAATAGTGGCCATAATTCTGCACAAAAAAATTATGCATAGCATTTTTATGCAGAAAATAATTATGCACAAATAGACTGCATGGTTCATTAGAAAAAATTGCTTACTTCAATTTGAATGTTAATCAATGTCTATTTAATGGCATTGCACGCATCTCTTAACTACTGTCTTATCCTACCCTACCCTAACCTACCTCTCATACATGCCTAATGTTAGTTTTGGAGACTTATATAAGCCCTAGCAGTTTTGGAGGATTTTAATGTTGAGCCCATGGATAGGTCTAAATAATAACATCAATCTTTCAAGCAATGCAGGGTTAAATTTTGACATTTGTTAAGAAAACACCATTTAAAAGTAGTACATAATTAATTAGGACAGTGATTAATTTAAATTATTGGCGTTGGTATTGGTTATAGGGGATGCATAAAATAATTATGCATAAAAAAGGCATGAGGTTTTTATACAGAATTCTCCATGACTCTTTTGTAATATTCCATGTATAAGCTTGCCCTTTATCGTGTTATTCTAAGTGCGACTGCAAGCGATCATAAAAAATCACAGCCATAATGTATACGTCCATGTCTCAAAATTGTTGGCACAGGTCTAACAACTTAGCTTTTTAGAGCCGACTATTAGCTATCAACGCAAAAGAAAAACAATGAATGCTTGCTTGCCAACTTTGCTTCAGTCTAATCACAGTACAGTATAATTGGGATTTGTGCATATCTTTCATGTAGAAAGATTTCTGCAGACTAGGTTCTCAGTTTTATAATTAATCATTAACTTAATTTCTGCAAAAGTAATCCTGTCATATTATTTCTGTTGAAATCTACATAACATATCAGAAACAACTCTACAGAAATATATTTAGGATATTTTCTGTCAACATTGGCATACGTTCGGTATGGGAAAACAAGAAAAGTTATTCGCTGGATTTGGAACTAAATTTATGCATGTGATTGTTATTAAACATGATTTCATGCATGCACCATGATATTAGCATGATTCATCATGCTGAAAATGTGGTTACAAGTCTTCGGGTGAGGCAATTTCCAGGTCAAAGAAATGTGTATTGGGCCGAGGGGAGGGGATGGTAGGGAGTTAGGGAGACTATAAAGTGCTTTTCTGTGGATATGTATAGCACGATTCGGTGCTCTTCACGATCATAAGATTTTTTAAACCAAAATTTCATGACTTTCGCTGTATTTTCTAATTTTTTGACAAAAATTTCGTGCATTTTAGTTAAATTTGCAATTCGATTTGGTATTTCTATAATTACAAAAATTACAAAGACAAAATAAAATAACAACAATAGGCCTAGTTCTTACCTCCTAAAAATGCATGCAACCATTAATTAAAGAAAAATTTAAACTTACATGTGTGAAAAGATATTAATTTTATATTTTCTGAAAGTCAAGGGCAGAGCCATATTGCCCACTGGTGGTGAATGGGGAGCAAATGTGTAAATAACGTTTAGATATTGCGGCTTCACTTCATATACATTAATAGTAGCCCTATGTATAATTATTATATATTAATCGTCAAAATTAACAATATTCCACATTTGCTCATCACGTTTATCACTGGTATATGGGCAATATGGCCGTGCAATATGATTGCATTTTCCAACAATTTCAGATTTTACAAAAAATAAATACATTGTGTAAATTATAATAGAATATGCCATTGATTTTTCTAGCCTTTCATTTAAAAATTCAATTCAACGTATTACCCTATACAGTCAGCAATTACATGCCATTTGGTAGGAGGGTAATCGGACTCTCAGGATAACTATCTCATTTAATACGAGAATTAATGTGAGATGAGTGCGGTCCTGGCCGACTTTTAGTAGAACTGCCTCAGCATTCGCCTAGAGGAACTTCGGGAAACCACGAAAACCAAAATCAAGACAGCCGACCTGGGAATTGAACCCAGTGAAACTTTTCCATTTTAACAATTATACGGACGTAATGTTCAACAACTGATGGAATATGGCAGCACAATCCATAGCAGAGCTCAATTATTGTCCCTATGTGATGCCACAGTTATAGCCATGTGATTCTTATAGATATAAATTCATCAGTTTTGCATTATAATTGAGCATGCTCATTATTCTGAAGATCCCACAAACAAGATTTCGACAACCCCAAAATTTTCAAACAAAACATGGACTATTTGTATCCTATTTATGAATCACTCAAAATTCTCAACCCATGAATTCAGAATGTATAAAAATGGATATTCCTACAGTATATAATGTTAACTATCTGCCAGCAATGAGTACACTAGGTATGGTGCAGTTACTTAAAACTCCCACCAGGGCACCCAACAAAATGGCAGCCGTGCTTAGCAGCCATTTTGGATTACTGGTTGGCCAGGGACATTTATCCAGTAATTCTCACTGTTGTCCTGATGATGACTGCAACAGCATGTCAAAACTGTTGATCTTATTTTAATCTTAAGCAATTAATTACATTAAGTGATTGCCCATACTAGGTTGGAATACTGAACCTTTTATAGTAACTAATTATTTCGAGATGTTTCTTAGCAAAGTGCAGTTGATCATTTTTATATTCTAATTCTTTACCTCTGACCTCAGATTTTTTTTACCAGAATTTAGATGCTTAAAAAATTATAATAATTAACTAAAACAAGGATGTAATAAAAATTGTGATGTGGTTTCAGTATCTTAAAAATTTTCCGGAGAATTTTTTAATAATTGGTGAAAATCAGATTTTCGCATGTTGTTAAACATTATAATGTTTGGGAATTTGGTTTAAAGTTTACACGATATAACAAAATTCTAAGAAGGGGTTGAGGAAAACATTTTAAGGCCAATCTTTATAAAATCCAATGAATCACCATTACAACCTTAATTTGTATCATTCCTCAATATACAGAAATGCCATTCACCTAATGCTAACTCAGGCGCATTGGGGGGGGGTCGTTTTTATCTCCCTCAAAAGCCCAGTTACGCCTTCTCAACCCCCCTCCCACACCCAACCATTTCTTGAATCCACCACTGTAAAATGCCTTTCTGAGAAACAATCTAATTTTGGGACTTTAATTTTCCCTGATCAATAGAGATTTCTTGAAGAAGCAAAAAGAAAAAAAATGCATTTCACAGCATGATTTTAAGGTATTGACAGCTTTGTTTTTTACACTTGTAGGATATATTTCGCAGGTTTTTTTTTTTCTAATCTTAAAATCTATGTGATGTAGTAGATTTTACATGTGGATTTTTCTAATTTTAAAATCTATATGATGTACTAGATTTTACATGTGTATTGTACTTACCATACGGGGTAATTGGATTGTTTATTGTAAACCTACACAATCGTGCTACATGCATGTATTATGTAAAATTATTAATGTTTAACCCCACACAATTTCGAGTAGAACATGGAGTAGAATTACAAGGATGATGGATTAATTTGAGGATTTCCTGAACAGAACGAATTTTGTCACTATGACAAGTAAACAAAAAGCAATAAAAATTGCTAGAAAAAAAAAGATTATTTTTCAGGAAATATAGAATTATTTAGCAAAAAAAAAAAAAAATGCAAATCCGTTTGTAGTTATCTATTAGATAGGCAGGGAATTATTATTGTACTTTCATTATAGTTTTCACAAATGCATAAACAGGAAAGTAGTTAAAATGATAGGCTATACAACGTGCCTCAAATTAAGGCAAACTATATAGCGTGCAATAACTATAATTGATGGTTTCCTAAGCAACGTCCAACTTTAATCTACGACTGGGCCAATACTGTGCTCCATGCACTTATAGTTGTAATTAACAAGCAGTCTTACTTGTTAGTTATTAAACACATTTTGTAGATTAATCTAAAATCAAATTCCCAAACATTACATCCAGTTTATTTTAAGTGTCAGATGAGCATATCATGCAGAACATGCTATTAAAAAGTATATTAATGTATACAAAAATATAACAGACCTTTATACTTAATTATCATGCGACTAAATTTAAAATATTAATTTAAAAAAGTTGGTGAACGCAATTTAAAAGAAAGCATGAGAAAAGATAGTAAGTTCAGGTTTTGTTTTGGAAAGAATTGTTATTTAAAAAGTTAAATTACTCTTTTGTATGTGTCAAAAGTACATCATATTTATTTTTTAATTAAAATTAAAAAAAATTAAAGTAAAAGACATAGACCTAAAATCATTTTTTCATGGACAACAGCAAAGTAATTCATACATAAATTATGCAGAAACATTAATGTAACAATTATTAAAGCCCTGTGTGTTTCAGCACATGAAAAGTATTTCATGATAATTTAGGAGAATATTGAACTAAAACTTTTTACTGCCCAAAAATTCTTCACAAAAATATACATGAATTATGCTGAAACACGCAGTTTTTTTATTGCAGATTTTTGATAAATTCTTTTGTATGGGAATAAATTTGTGACGGTTGATTTCCCACATTTTTAATTGTAATTAGTTTATAGGGAATATGTGTTACGGCCATATTCACCAGCTATGATAAAATTTAAACTCGTGGTTAGGCTATTGGAAATACATTAACTTCCAGTTTAAGAATAATTAAAGCTATACGCTCAATTTTCCCGGACTATCCTTCATCAAAATAACAATTTTCCGAGACTAAAATAAAATCCCCTGACATCTAAATGAATTATGAAATTTAATTAATTGATCAATTAATAAATTTAAATGAAAAATGACAATTAAATATTACATTCTTGAAAAGTGAATTCAAGGTACTTCAACAAAGGTACTGCATTAAATTATAGGCCTACATGACATACAAATTGACTTATTAAATTTCTTTGATTTTCTGCATTATTTTGAAAATTTCCCTGACTTTCTCTGACCATATTCCTCCTCCATGACTTCCACTGGCTTTCCAGGTCAGTATGAACCCTGCATGAA
>JAQFYV010000378.1:0-11883 GCA_034695065.1 Choneiulus palmatus | reverse complement strand
TGTTGAAATTATAGATCTAAATATACATAAGATCAATGTAAATTCATTCATTATTTATTATATTAATTATTTAAATTTATATTCTTGCCATTTTCATTTAGATAGAATATTGTACTTTTGATGTTACAAAATATATAGTTACCATTTCTAATCAGATTCATATAATTTATAAATAATGTTTATATGAATTTCTAACTACATATTCCTATCTCATTATGTTAAAATTATAGATTAAATTTAAATCCTTACCAATTGATAACTGAACTGCACTGTAACAACAATCAAGAGAGCTTGAAACCACATATTATTTGTACTAATCTTAAGGGTTAATTACTGGTGAACTTGTATCAATGCGAAGTTCATATAACTTAATGAAAAGTGTAAATAAATTTTAAATATTATAAAAAAATACTCTGATTGGGGCTTGAATCCAAAAGGGCTTCGTATTGGTTTGTGGTTTCAAGCCAAAATTCCTGTGCTAGAGAACCCCAAGTGATGCATGTATACGATCGTAAGCATATAAAAGGTCTTTCAATTTGTTTAAAGTTTGATTATCTATGGATGGATGGATATAATAGGCCAATACATGTTCTAATATTATTCAATGCAACACATGTGCATGCAGTTTTATTGACGTTGGAGTCGGTGAAGGACAAACATGGATGAATATGATGTATTTGTATTATTTGCACATTTGTGACATGTCCATTGATAAACTGTGTTGATGCATGGTTTCAAATGCACATAAAAGTCGTATTTTCATATAGCAACATGCATTCATAACAGAACATAGCTCCATTTATGTTATTCGGTATTCAAGTATATATTTGATGGATAAAGTTAAATTTATGAAAAAGTTGCACCTGAACGATATGCATTGCTTTGTTACATTCTCATAGGCAAAGATGACGAATTTTTATGGACAAGATGCATGCATTTTGCAAATTTTTTTGAAAGAAAAATTTAGCTACTATTGTGTTGAAAAAATAATTGATACATACTTTTTTGCCAAATTATTCGCATTGATGTTCCGGAAATTTGATGGAAGTTCAAGCAAATTTCATCGAAACGTTTGTTTGACGTTGTGAAATAAGATGGCCGACTGAATTTCAGTAGATTCCTGGAAAATGGAAATAATTGCAATATAGTGTTATATCAGTGTAAATAGGTACCATTTTTTGAGCTTAATTGACTGAATTCAAATTGTGCATTTTTGCCTTAAGTTTGCAACCCCAAAGCGTAAATTTATTATGTAGTCAATGTATATATGCACGCATTTCGGGATTATTTATGACGTTAATAAAATGTGATTAATTGGAATTATTCATTAAACAAAAATAATATTCTCAATGAATTATGTGTGTGCACAATGTGCACAAATGTAATAAACCCAAATTAAATTTGAGATTTTATGGTTCCATGTGTGTTTAGGACGAAAAATGAATTCAATAAAAAATATAGGTCGTTTGCAATAAATTGGATTCATTCAATTTTGCTAGGTAAACGCGAGTATACTTAGTTAATAAATCCATAACAGCATAGTAAGGCAGTTTGATTATACTTATAGTTCACAATTGTGATAAATTCAATACAAATTTTGGAAAATTATATGAACTTTGGAAACGTACATATATAAACCTGAAATTAATTTGCTGACATACTAATGTTATATTTGATCACGGAGATACTGGTTCTTTTGGATATATAGTCCAAATTAGTTTCTGGTATAGGTATAAGTCAAACAGACCAAATAAGACCCACTTTCAAATTTCCCCATGCATATGTGCTTAAAAATGGCACTAGATGACACTATATATATACCATTATGCTGCTTTACTAAAGAGAGAAGCAGCACCATGTTTTCAAAGTGTTTTGGCCACAATTATTGGCCACAAATACAGACAATTATATTTTTGAAGAGTGCAAATTTTCCACTAATACAAAAATCTTACTTTAAATTTTGCATTTTTTTGAAAATTCTCAAGAACAGTTTAGAAAAAGCTGTAATGGGAAGCTTTTAAGGGTGACCAGGAGCAAAAAATGGCTTCATAGTTGTTTTGAACACAATACACAATACACCTAGTTAGGGTTAAAAACTTATAAAATCTTATTAATATAGTCATTCTAGCTAATAAGGCCCATTATGGGCTATTCAACGAATATTTTTTTTTATATTTTAATTGTATCATATTTTTGTTTTATCATTCCCAATTGGTTTATAATAGTGGTCATATTTGGACCACTATTCCCGATAAGGTCCAAAAAGTGTGGTATGGGTGAATGTGGGTGTGGGTGTGAAGGAGGGGGGAGAATTATTGTCATATTTTATTTTACATTAATTAAGGTGGCCATGCAAAATCGTTAATGGTGTTAAACGATGATAGGATTATACTAATCCTACATATGGACTAATTTATAGTTGATAAAAATTCAAATTGGAAAGAAATAATAAATACTTTATAATAGGTGGGCCTTATTGGGCAGACCAACCTTAATATCAATTGCTAACATATTAGGATCGATAACACAAGTGTCATCAACGAATTCATCAATATTTTTAAATAATTTTAATTAACTTATTATCTGCCCATATAAGGTGTACATTGTATGCATGACATCACAAATTCAAATATTAAAGAAAGTGATAAACTTAGTCATTCTTATCTGTATGCAAGCAATTTCTCTTCAAACTTTTGCTTTCGAATTTGTATGTTTTAAGTTTAACTCATCCTGTCATGAAATATAGATGAAAATACTCCTATAGGAGAAATGGAACCTTTAATCTATCAAATTAACAGGTAAGTGCTGAAAAATACTATTCAACAACAACATTTTGTTACGTGAAAATATCATAAATCATGAAAAAGTCATAAACAGACTGTACCAACAGACTCCGTATTGTGGAACCTACAATTAAACTGTAAATCATCATGTTAAACTGGAAGACTACCTTAAAAAAGTATTTTTTTTAAGAATGTATACATTAAAAAAATACTATTCATAAAATTTCAAAACTATGTTATTGCTAGTTATTTTATAAAAAATTTCAAGGAAATATAACTGTTGCAGTTGTCATATAGCCTTTCCTTCGAACAAAAAGGACTGTTCTATCTCTGATCTGTATATATAGAGATCAATATGTCAATGGTATATTTCGGCCATGAATTATTTTTTCTATAATTTATTATTAATTTACTAAGCAAAACATAGTTGTGAAATCTTAGGAATAGTATTTTTTTTCATGTGGATAGCCTACTCTTGAAAGAAAAATATTTCTTTAATTTTTCTTTCAAGGGTGGATTTTAGCTGATCAACTCTGTAAATATTTCATTGAAATATATATTAAAAATACCAAATTAAAGAGGAAAACAGTAGTTGGGCAATGGGAGGTTCCTTTTTCGCCTGGACAGGTCCAATATGTTTATATTTACTGATAGGTGGAAAAAAGTCCTTAAAATCCGGCCATATTTTCATTTTTAATTAATCATTAGCGGTAATTTTATGGAAATTGGCTTTGCCACTAGCTAGATATTAGCATTCACTTCTATTTTTTGGTTTTGTAATGTCTGTGGGCCATTTGGCTGCCGAGCTGTAGTGCAAATAAATGCATATTAGACATTAACACTGTCATCATCCCCCCTTAAATAAAAAGGGCATGCATGCAACTACAAAGGAAAAGTTTTAGAGCAGACATAAATTGTCAAAAATCGTTAACTTTATATACAGGCAACAATATCAATGCATAATTGCTTGCAATTTGCTACAGTTTATTTGTTATACATTCACCCAAACAATTTCTTACTTGAAAGTTAATGTCTTCAATAAATACTGTTGTAATCTAATTTTAAAATAGGCATCAAGAAAAATCTTCAGATTGCAAGCCATCAAATCAAATGTTATTTTTGATTGTATGTATTTTTCTATTCAATGCTCAAGTTTTCTCGCAAGGTAACTACAATTCAACATTAGCATCATTCAAATGATAGAGACTATAAAAAATAGTTATACTTGAGTTTTGGTAATTACGTCCCCTCTATAGTTTAAAATAAATAAAATCACTCATCTGAACATCTGCATACATCCTTTAAATCGGTATGAGTGACATGTTACTATATATGCTTCAATGAAGGAACACGTCACTGATACCATATTAAAGGTTTAGGTTGATTTTCAGCTGTGCTTTTACTGGTTTTTTTAAAGAAAATAGAAAGAACATAGTTGTCAAAACTTGGGAATGTACTTTTTATATTCTCTATCGTTGGGAAAAAAACTATCTGAGTGTTGGTTTTCCCTTAAACTAAATAGTAGATATATGAAATAATATTAATATATAAATATGTATTTTATTTAAAATTTAGTTTCCAAATGCACTTCACAAGCAACATGCTCATCTTGTATTCAAGCAGGTCCAGACTGTGCTTGGTGCAATGATGAGGTATTGCAAAAATAAAAAACTACAATTCATAATCATTAAATTTTTCAATAAATTTAAATAAATAAAACTTAAATATTATAGACTGTTAACCTGACATCAGTAGAGAGATGTGATCATTATTCCAAAATAAAAAGAAAGTGCCAAAAGAAGATTATAAATCCCCCCAAGAATTATTACGAAATTCAAGAGGTAAGAACTGATTTTTACAAATAAATGCAAAATAAAAATAAAAATTATATTATTGCCTATAATATAGGAAGAACCAATTGGAAAGACTGGAACTAGGACAGTGCAACTGACCCCACAAAGAATTTTGATGAAACTTCGACCAAGTAATATTTCATTTTAGTAAATAATCAATAAAATTCGTATATATTTAACTATAAATAATATTAAAATCAATTTTTCAGATGCTCCTGTAAACATTACAGTTACTTTCCAACAAGTTAAAAATTATCCAATTGATCTGTATTACTTAATGGATTTATCTTATACAATGAAAAACGACAAAGAAAAACTTGTTAGTCTTGGGCATGAACTAGGTAAATACTATTTTATAAACCTTATAAAGTACTACAGTTCCAATATAAAATAACAGTGTCACTTTATTTTTTTAACTATTCAAAGGTAAAACTTTGAAGCGTATGACAGACGACTATCGAATTGGATTTGGTTCATTTATTGATAAAAGAGTCGCCCCTTTTGTCTCTGTGCATCCTGATATGTAATTAAAAATACATATACCAAAATACTATCGTCTGCTTAACCTAAACACATACCAAATTCGACCACCTGGCGACCAAAATTGAGGAACAGCCAAGAATGTTCAATCTACATACGAACAAATTAATTACAACGCGACCCTTAGATAGTCTTTTTCAAACGATTGAGCATGATAGTGCTTCTAAAAGAAAAAAAATTACACAAAATTTGGCAACTATGTTCTCTTTAATGTAAAAAAAATAAAAATTATCGAAAAAAAAGTCTAGACATAAACCCTGTACATATCAGTAGGGAGTGCCGTCAAATTTTCCTCCAGTCACGTATATGTCAATAATTTACCCACCCAAAAAATGCCTGATGCGTGATTGGAGAGAAATGTGATGTCATTTCCCAGTGAGTTGTACAGGGTGCATGTCCAGTCTTTTTCATTGGATAATTTTTATTTTTATTGAAAAACTAAAGAGAATATAGTTGCCCAATTTTGTGTAAACATTGTTTTTTTTAATATGATCCATCGTTTGGAAAAAACATTTTCTGAAGGTTGCACTCTCCTTTAATTACCTCTTCCTAGTTGTCTCCATGGCCACCAGGTAGTCATTTTTGACATGTTTCCAGGTTAAATAGACTACAATCATGATTGAATTGACATTATTACATCTCGCCAATATTTTTTTCTGATTATTTTAGATTTTTAAATCCATGTGGAAAAAATGAAATTTGTGCCAGTGCATATGGATTCATAAACGATTTGCCATTAACTAAAAATATCAATACTTTCATGGTAAACTAATAAAACTACAACATTAATTTGTAGATAAATCGGAGATAATAGTGAATTCTTTTTAGGACAAAGTTAGCAAAAGTAAAATTTCGGGAAATATTGACACTCCTGAAGGCGGTTTAGATGCTATGATGCAATCCATCGTTTGTACTAATCAAATTGGATGGAGAGAGAAAGCAAGAAAAATTTTATTACTTGCAACAGATGATGAATTTCATTTTGCTGGCGATGGAAAGGTAAATATGCCATTGAAATTATGCATTATACCCTTTATTGAAAAGTAATATATTATTGAATACATTCAGAAAAGCATTAAGTGCCCAAATATATTTGATCACTTACTAATTTCAAAGTACAACCCAAAATGTATTTATCAATGTATATGTTTGATTTAAATTTAAATACATTTGCAAAATCCCATTTAAATTAAGGCATTTTTGAATGCATTTTAGATTACTTGAAATGGCTAAAAATACATTATAAAATAAATTTTGAAATACATTATGAAATACTGGTACATGTGACTTACCAAATGCTTTTAGTATTACAATGGTAAGTGCATGTTAGTTTCTAAAAACATTTATCATTGAATTCAGGGATCTTTAATGCATTTCAAAATGTATTGGTAGTGCTTAAGTTTTTACGTGGCTATAAATAAAAATAATTTTCATTTAAAACATACTATATATATATATATATGTTAAATTATAATTCTAGAAATAATATTTTATAAATGGATATTTGGAATATGATTTTCCTTTTGTAGTTAGGAGGAATTGTTGAGCCAAATGATGGTTATTGTCATTTGAGTTCTGCAGGAGAATATACGAAAAGTACAGAACAGGTGAGTAGAGAATAAGCCTATATGTTAAATTAGATTAAGACTAAAACTTGAATTCTTAAATTCAATAACTGTTTCAATAGGATTATCCATCGATTAATCAAATCAGGAAAAAGGTGCTTGACAAAGACATTAATGTCATATTTGCAGTAACAGAAGATATGCGAAATCTTTACAATGACCTTAGCAAAGTTATTGAAGGATCTTATAGTGCAACTCTAGATAATGATTCAAGTAATATCGTTAAATTGGTTGAGGAACAATATAAGGTAAATTCTAGCATTGACAATAGCATTGACAATACCATATTTTATAAAAAAAATCAATGATCCAACTTAATATAATAGAAAATAACCTCAACTGTGGAATTGAGGGATAATGCAACTAGTAATGTAGAAGTAACATACCAAGTCACGTGCCCAAATAGGTAATTACTATATTGTTGCTTGAAACTAATTACATAATTCTATCATAACATATTATTGTAGAGAATTAATGCAATTAATTAATATACTATAATGCAGAGGAAAAGGAAGTGCAGTAACTAAAATATCGAATAAATGTGAAAATTTGCCCATTGGAGAAAAGGTACAAGTTATTTATTTTTGTTTTTTAATTTAATCTATGCAAAATAATCGAAAAGATTTATTCTGGAAAAATATAATTTATTTATTTTAAAATCAAGGCAGAATTTACTATTGGAGTTGAACTGAAGACATGCCCAACATCAAAACAGAACCGGAAGCAAATTCTGGAGATTTCACCTGTGGGTCTCAGTGAAAAATTGATTGTTACTTTAGATTTCCTCTGTGAATGTGATTGTGAAAATTCCAAAGAAACGGTAAGATAATCTCTGACCATAAGCTAAATTTTCCCTGACTTTCACTGATAAAAACTAACATTTTCCCTGACCATAAGCTCAACTTTTTCTGACTTTCCCTGACCAAAATAACAATTTCATCAGGCTAAATTTAAATTTCCCTGAAATTTAAATGCGTCATTAAATTTAATTAAATTAAATAACAATTGAATGAAATATTACATTCTTAGTAAGTGTATACTTGGGATGTTTCCAATAATTGAGGAGTGAATGTTTAATTTATGTTCTGTTATTTTTGAGGAGTGATTGTCCACATGAGATTCCATATGTAATTTGTTGATGTCCCAAAATATTTTTATGTCATTGGATAAAACAAGAGTTGTGTATGCTATTGTATTCCAACATGATTCTTAACATTTTATCATTTTATAGATGTATCCCAGTGACAAATGTAGCAGTAATGGTGCCTATGAATGTAGCATCTGTCGTTGTTTAGAAGGTCGATATGGTGAACATTGTGAATGTGATGAAATTCGACAGACTGATACAACAGATGACACATTGTGTAAAAAGTAATTATTAAAATTGAAATCAACATTACTAAGAAATTCATCTCAATTGGAATTACATTATTAAAAATAATGATATAAAATAAATACAAAATGTTATTACTTAACGGTTTATTAAAAAACAACATTAAAGAAGGAATAACGAAAACATTACCACCTACCCCGATTATTGTAAAATAAGACATTCTTGTATATACATGCAGATATGTAATTTAAATATGTGTAGAAATGTATTATGAATACATGTAGATTGTGTCACTAACTCATTTCTAAATGAATGCTACAATACATTCTAAAGGGGGTCCACCATAGCTAAATGTATTTTAGCATTCTTGTAAATACATGCAGATATGTGTAGAAATGTATTTTAAATACATGTAGATTGAGCCACTAAATCATTTCTCACTGAATGTTAAAATACATTTTAAAAGGGGAGGTCCACCATAGAAAAATGTATTTTCTCTCAAGAGTATACACAAAATGTTACTACTAAAATTTCACAACTATGGTAGGTGTAATTATTTAATAATAAATATAAAAGAAAATAATTAATGGACGTAATACCACTGACATGTTCATGACGTCAAATGGTCAAATTATGCGATTCACGTGCAAAATTCCAGGACAACAACTGTAATTTGCACGTGCAATGCACCACATTTTAGAACGAAATCACTTGAGTAGTCATCTTTATTTGAAGTAAAGGACAAAACTCTCGTTTTAAACTTTTTTTTAATTTTTTTTATAAAAATATGGATAAGATAGTAGTGAAATTTTAGAAATAGTTTTTTGAATGTATTCTGCCAAAAAAAAAATACTTTTTTCTATGGTGGACTTCTCCTTTAAATAAATACTGAAAAGCGACAACAAACTGTGCTGAATTTTTTCTTAATTTTAAGTAGAATATATAAACTAATTAAATAATATAATTTAGGGGTAGTTCTTCATTTATTTGCTCTGGACGTGGTCAATGCAATCCATGTGGAAAATGTGTTTGCCAGAAACCCAAAGTAAATAAATGCATTTGAAAATCTAATTTATATAAAAATCACAAAGTTTAAAACCAAATAATACGTTTATTTTTAATTATTTTAGCAGGCTGAGTTTAAGGTATATGGCACTTATTGTGAATGTGATAATTACAACTGTGACAAACATGATGAATTATTATGTGGAGGTTAGTTTTATTAATTTAACAGAAACTGGCAATATTCATTGAATTTTACAGATGTTTTTTTAAACAACATTAGTATGGATTATGAATGAAGAATTTAAAAATAAGAAACTAAAAACAGTATTTGAGATTAAAAGGTTATTAAATATATGTAATTTTACTATTTATTTTATTGTAGGCCATGGTGAATGTGATTGTGGTCAGTGTAAATGTCAAGCAAAATGGACTGGACCTGCATGTGAATGTCCATCAACAGAAGAATCTTGCACAGGACCAAGTGGGGTAAGCGAAAGACTTTAAAAACTCCAAATTTATTTTTGCGCATTTTGAATTTTTTAAATGTCAAGTAAATAATTATATTAAGGTCAAATTCTCAGAAGTACTCATTTAAAATATTACATATCAAAATAAGATAAATCATGTTATCATGGCAAAATGACAAAAGTGTTGAAACGGCAAAACATATAGTCATAGAAAATTCCTAATTTTCCTAAAAATTTATTTAAAAAAATAATCAAAACGTAATTTTATTATTATTAATGTGGGCTCGGAATATTTATTAATATTTTATTTATTGTCACTGGTGATTTCTTATAGAAAATAATGTCTCGTGATTTGAAATAAGGCTCAAATGATGTGTAGTATATGTTTTGTATATTTACAAGAATTTCTTTAAAAATCTGACAAAAATTAGAGGTGTAAGGACTAATAAATGTTGATAATTCTGACAATCTCTCTCATATGATTTACAAATGACCCCTTTAACCAAAATGGAGGCCTATAATTTTTTCAGGATGTTTGCAGTGGCAAAGCAAATGGTAGATGTGAGTGTGGGAAATGCAAATGTGTTGCACCTTTTGGAGGCAAGTTTTGCCAAGAAAATCTAGTAAGTTAAGCATTTTCTTATCTTGAAAACTGACTAAGATGTGACAATGTTGTCAGATAAAAACACTATCAAATATTTCGTTACACATTGCAAAATGTTTCCTAGAAATCTACTATTACCTAAGTTTCTAAACCAATAAAGATAAATTCAATTTCTGATTGCTTGTATATAAACTAGCTATAGTAAAAATACTTTTGTTAAAAGTTATTCAGTTTTTCTTAAAATTCTGAAAATTTCTGGTTGCAACATTTTGTCAGCTTTCAACAATTTTAGACAATATAACACACTTGAGTTGCACCTGTATAGTTGTCATTTTAGTTTCTATGCAATTTGGTGCAATGCACGTGAAAGTCACATTTGATTTGTCGGAACATGCACTTGCATATTGCACGACATTTTTGAACAAAAATTCTGTGATGATACTGCATCTTTAAAGGGGAAAACAACCCAATAGAAAAAAAAATGATTTAAAGCAAAATTTAATGAAAATAAAAGTTATTCATAGCAATTTTCACAACATTGTTATCTAGAAAATAAATTCGATTTCAATGCAATTTTAGACAAGCAAACAAAAATTATCATATTTCGAATAAGATTATTGCTGGCGTCATCTGGATTTCAATGGAAGTTTGTTGAGTCAATTTATCCAGCAGTTGAGCACGTGAAGGGGCCATATAACGTCATGGTGTCTTGTCAGTGTGCATTACATTTTGGTCATTTATTATTAAATATATAAAATGATCATAGAAGTGAAATTCTAGGAATAACATTTTTTATGTATTACTCTTAAATGAAGAAAAGTTAATTCTAAGGAGATATTCCCCTTGAAGAAATAACCAGATGAAAATGCTTGTATTTATCTTTACTAGTGTTTGAAATATGAAAATTTCCCAAATAGTTATAAATCAAAATATATGTATTAAATTAAATAAAATTGGATTATTTAATAATTTACAGACACCAGGAGGCAAATGTATAGATTATCGCAATTGTGCACAATGTTTAGGATTTCCAGAATTTTCCATAACAAGTCCAGCTACATTGTGCTCAATTTGTAATTCCAGTTTTTCTGTTGAAATTGTCTCTGTCTTGAAAGGTAACTAAGAATTTTAACTAAGAGTAACTTTTGAATGAATATTTCTAAATTCATAACGTTGATACGAATTTGTATTTCAGAACCTGAACAAGGCGAACACAAATGTACATTTAAAGATGACGAAAGTTGCAATTTCTATTTCACTTACATCCAGTTAGGAGATGAATCTCTACCTAAACTAACCATTCAGTCCATCAGAGGTAAGATACACAAAAAAATATTAAAACAAAATTTCCAAATGATAAAAAATCTATTATTTTTACAGTATGCCCTGAGCCACTAGACCTTTATTTGATAATTGGATCCATACTTGGAGGAATCCTGCTCATAGGTCTTATAGTATTGCTTATTTGGAAACTCGTGACGTACTTTAAAGACAAGAGGGAATATGAAAAATTCATGAAAGAATGTTCAGATCCGAAATGGGCAAAGGTGATATTTTCAAAGCTAATAAATTAATAATTCTACTGTAGATCATTAGGGAGTTTGCGATTTTTCGTACTCTAAAAAGTAGAGTACGAAAAAGAACTACTTCCGGTGAAAAATATAAATTTTCGT
>JAQFYV010000377.1:0-11892 GCA_034695065.1 Choneiulus palmatus | reverse complement strand
AATGTTTTTTTTAACCATTGATTTACATCAAGGAATGTCAAAATTGTTTTGCGGACAGTCTGGCTCGTAAATATTTCTGACACTTGGTGTTAAAAGCTATTATGTGGCCTATAAGAAAACTACAGAATATTTTCTTAACATTAAAGTAATAAGGCCTGCAGTCAATAATTTATTGTAAATGATCATACAGGGGGTTACTTAAACATCAGATGATCTTGGAGCCTTAAAGGGCAAGTCTCTCCATATTGAAAGTTATTTTTAAAAACGAGAGAAAAACGTTATGAGGGGCGTAGAAATTCAATGTTTTATCTGACTTTTCATTAAATAGCTATAAATTTTACAACACAGCAAACTAGTCTTTCATGAACTGTGCCATGTTTTCGTCACTGTACTTCGAACTCCCATTTATCTAATGCAAACACGTTTGGTCACTGTACTTTGACCTTCCATTCAGACCTTCCATTCAATTAATGGAAACTTGCAGACAATATAGTGCTGTTCACATAAGAACAGTTTGCTATGTTGTAGAATTTACAGCTATTTAGTGAAAAGTCGGATAAAAATTTGAATTTCTACACCCCTGATAATTTTTTTTTCTCTCGTTTTTAAAAATAACTTTCGATATGGAGAAACTTGCCCTTTAAGAGGAATGGCACCCTAAAAAAGTTATGTCTCAACGAAAGCACATATAAAAATAGTGCATTCCAAGTTTTGGCAACTATGTTCATCCATGTTTAAAAAAAGCAGAAAGACATGGAACTTCACGTGATGAGCCTACATGTATATAACTTGGATATGTAGCCTACTATTTTTTATATGTTCTATAGTTTAGAAAAACGTTTTTAAAGGTGCCGCTCATCTTTAAATAAATATAACATCAACTTTTTTGCACAAGCAATTTGAATTATCTATGATTGTTAATTACAGATTATAGGTAATTCAATTACTTTTTTAACTTAATTCATTTCCTTTTTTAAGGTAACCCGATTTGTTTACCCTATTAACAAGTAATCGATATTTTAATTCAAATATTTTAAAGTAATTACCTCAAAGCGTGGTTGATGTGATGCATCACAGGACCTATATAGGTTCCATGCAGACCTGGAAAGTTGTTGAAAATCAAGGAAGAGGAATTTGGTCAGTTAAAGTCAGGGCAGTTCTTAAAATAAAACAAAGTCAGTGAAATTTATTAAGTCAATTTGTATGTAATGTAAAATTGACCTGACTTGTGTTCACATTCCAGGAATATTTCATTTAATTGTCATTCAATTCATTAAATTTGATAACTCATATTGAAATGTTTGGGAAAATTGTTATTTTGGTCAGGGAAATTTAATAAATCAATTTGTAAGAAATGTAAAATTTAATGCAGTACCTTGTATTCACTTTCCAAGAATGTAATATTTCATTTAATTGTCATTCAATTTCATTAAATTTGATAACTCATTGAAATTTCAGGAAAAATTGTTATTTTGGTTATGGAAAGTCAGGGAAAATTAAGCTTATGGTCAGGGAAAATTTTAATTTTGCCCCAGGAAAATTGAGCTTAATATAATATGGTCCGGAAAAGTTGGGGAAGGCAAATTATAAGATTCAGTATGAACTCTTGCTATAAAAGTAGGGCAGAATTCAATTAGGCAATTCCATATATACAAATTGAGTTGGAAAATTTGAAAATTGGCACTAATTTATATGGGAAGATAGCAATTGATCAATCATGATCAAGTGCTTATAGTCCGTATACAGAATGTGTTGAAATCATGAATAATGTAAGCAATATGCAGGCACTATGTTTATCATTCGGTCGTAATTTGAAAATGAAAGGTGCCAGTTGGTGGTTTTTGTGGGATGGGAAGCGTTATATGATTTATTTTACTGGGGAATATGTCCACTTAAAAATTATTACTATAATAAAGGTATATTGAGGTTGAACCTTGCATATTTAATAATTTACAACCCTCCTTAATAGTACTGTGGCCGGCAAAACGAGCAATTACAGGTGGCCCGTTGTAGGATAACCTCGTAAATTCTGTCAGATAATGCCAGCTTATATGTATTTTCTGATTGCTCGGGCCGAGCTTCTGAGAAGTCCTGAATTTCCAAAATACATCCAAGGCCTACTAGATACTCGTTACGTTTTGTAATTTATTTATTACTTGATTTATTATTTATGAATCCTCAACAATCTCCAGCCTGCCTCGTCCGAATGGCTGAATTCCATGGCGGCCTTTGAATCTGATGTTTCGAAGTTTTGGATGGATCATGGAGAAATTGTTTACCAGCACTATTTTAAGGGGAAATCAACCAATAGAAAAAAAAAAGTATTTATATTTTTTGAGTATATTAAAAAATGATATGTTCCTAAAATGGCAGCATTATGATATACTTATTCATGTAATAAGTAAAGGAAAAGTAATGCTCACTGATGTGACACCATTGCCTTGCTAATGATGTCATCTAATTGCCTGCTCAACTCCAGGATAAATTGACTTGGCAGACTGCCAGGGATGCCAGATGACTCCAGCAATAATCTCATTCGAAAAACGAGACTTGGTGTTTGCTTTTAAAAAAATTGCATGAAAATCCAATTTATAAATATATACTCATAACATAGTTGTGAAAATTGTTGTGAATTTTTTTTATTAAATTTTTCTTTAAAGTATACTTTTCTAGGGTAACTTCCCCTTTAAATGGAATGGCTAGTCGTTTTAATTGTGATTTACAATGGGAGTTTTTGATCTTGATACCAGTCCATGTAAATGCAGGATTTATATTGACCTGGGGAGAATTCGGTCAGGGAAAATTAGGTAAATTCTTAAAATAGAGCAGAAAGTCAGGGGAATTTTAACAAGTCAATTTGTATGTCATGTGAAATTTAATGCAGTTTGCATGTGCAGTACCTTATGTTCACTTGTCATTCAAATACCATTCAAATTAATTAAATTTCATAATTTATAAAAATGTCAGGGAAATTCAATTTTGGTTAAGGAAAATTGTTATTTCGGGCAGGTAAAGTCAGGGTGGGTAGAGCTTGTGGTCAGGGAAAATTGAACTTATGGTCGGGGAAAGTCAGGTAAGCCCATAAAAGTCAGTATGAAACCTGGAGTGGGGCGTAGCTACAGTATATACCTATATAGCTCTTGCCAATATGTAATTTCCACTCCTTTGGATTTGTGTTTTTAAAATTTTGGACTGTCAGGAAGAAATTTATCATCCTAAATTCTGAAGAGCATATTCTGCCAAAGTCTTGTCTGTTTTAAAGGGGCAAACCGAATGCTTACAAATACATTAGATCTCATAAATTCTTCAATTCTGTGAAGTTTGTGTAGCAAAATTGCACATAAAAATGCGCGATTTGGGTCTTGTTTCGTAAATGTTTAACTCAAATTTGTGTAATATTCCTGCCTGTGGTATTACTGGCGTAGTGCCGTATGTGTGCTATATAGTGCATTTTTTTATTTGAACTCCCTTAACTCGCCGGGGTTCCCCAAGGGAACCTAACCCGTGCACTGAACGGTTCTCCCAAACATCCAATTCGTATCCAGCCCTGGCTTTGTTTTCAATTTTCGAAGCGCTGTTGGCATCCATGTGCCTGACAGTGACAAATTACTCGGGGATTTGAGTGTATTAGCCAACAGAGAAAACGTGAGTCAATATGCTGGATCTATTTCCTGTACCCATTTTTTTTTCTCCTGCAAGTTCCCTCTTGAAAGCTTAGCAAACCCCCCACCCCCCAGAACCCCAGCCATAGGTCCTTGAAGTCGGTGCATTACCCACCTCGCCATTGCCATGCAGCTTTTTTTTTACCCCCCTCCCCCATTCTTAGTTTCTTCACCCTCACTCTCATTTTTTTACCAAATACGCCAGTTTTTACATTGATCTGCACACCGGTGCATTGTGGGATGGCAGTGAGGTATTGTGGGAATTACACCTCTAAGTACAAAATGAACTTTGGTGTGCATTTTACCTTATTTCTACAATTTTTTGAACCTTCCCAGCAAAAGTAATGTTTTGCAGTATAAAATGTTGGATGTAATGTTCTAAAACTGGTAGTATAACTGCAGGAATTTTGATGTAGGCCTATTATGACTGGAAAAGTGGAATACTGCAGAATTTTAGAAGGAAACTGCACATATTAGGAATAGTCAGGCAGATTGGGGAGAAAATTATGCTAAACTGCAGTTTATCCTTGTTGAAATGATGTTTATCATTAGATTATGTATACCTGGTGGTTTTGCTTGGAAATATTTCAACTTTCTGAAAAACATTGAAACATCTGAAAGACATCCAAAAAACATTGCTGTGGAATAATTTTCTCGTAGCATTGAAACTGTTATTTTGTAGCACTGACATCATATCAGTGATGTATAGGCCTATACAATGTAGTGTGTTGGTGCTTGGAAACCATGAAAGATATATATATATATATATACCATCCTGAATGGTTGAATCTATAGTATTTCACATGAGATGAGACTGAACTCATCTCGTTCTCGTCTTAGTTTAACTTAGGTCGATCTCGGTCTCGAAATTCGAGATGAATTCATGAGTCTCATCTTGTGTGAAATACTAGTTAAATCAGACTGACTGTTTACCATTATTGACGCCATTTTAGCAGAAAATCAGATGACTTTCTGTAGTGGAGTTAGGTAGTGGAGTATTTAGTTTCTTTCTTGGAAATGGTATGCCATCTGTTGCCATAATCGGTCACTAAAACAGCAATCACAGCAGGTTATTAGACTTTGAATGACATCATTGCAGGCCAGTTCCTTTTGACTTTCTCTTCCAATGGCTATCTGTAAACTTTCTCCTGGTACCAGAATTTGTCTACAGAGGGCATCACATTTTCCATACTTCAGATGTGTGCCAGATTACTTTTAAGGATCTGTAGTGGTTTCAAAGACCCTGTTTGCTTAGGGACCTATGGATATAATTTCTTTTGTTGATTCTTTGATATTTGTATATATCGTATTTATTACAAGCTCGATTACATGTAAGCCTGAGAAAGAATGTTCTGTAAACTTGAGTGTGTAGACAGTCGTTAAAAATGGCGACTATCTTTGTTGTTTTAAGCCTGAAATGAATAACCAATAATTAGTTGGAGATGGGTCAAAGATGTTCAGATGGGTCAAAGATGTTCTTTCTATACTGCATTTTTTATGATTGTTTTATATTCAGATCAATTTTTTCTCTTTTGGATAATTAATGGGCCAGGTTATTTTGATTTTTGAAATTAAACTGGTTGTAATTTGGTGGCATTTAGTGATTAATATATTTAAGGGTTGAAACCATTAGTTAACAATGTTAGAATGGATGGATTCTATAGAGGTTTAATGGTTAAGATTTTAATGTAGTATATCTCAAATTTGAATTATTGGAAATTAGAGCACTATACTTTCTATTGAAATAACATCCCTTGGACAAGTTTATTGTATAAAATGGCCATTTCTTATAGGGCATATATTCTTTAATTTTGCAAACATTCCTGCAATTTTTACAATTTGAGAAAAGAATTCCTATATTATTCCTTATTATTGGGAAAATGTGTATTCTATATAGAACAGTTAACATTGATATGTGATAACTATAGATATGTGGCATTTAAATGAAATGCATTTAAAAATGCACCATGGAAAGCCTGATTTACATGATGCGGTTTTTGCTACAATAAATACCGATTTATGTCTGGTTTTATTAAGTTTTTCTATAGACAAAGTATCCGAAATGATGACTTCCTGTGTTATGCTTAATGATTAGCCTGTTCTGGGAAACTGATAGCAGGTGAGGCTAATGTACCTCAGTAAAAACAATGCAAATTGTTTACATGTAAACACCTATTTTACTATTCCACGAACTGCAGAATTACCCAGTATTACCATTTATAATGGATGCACTGATGGGATTTTCAAATGAGTAGTTTTGGCTTTTGTTTTTTCTGTGCAAAAAATTATGAAAATTTTTGGGTTTTGTTGAAAAAAAAAAACGATAAATTAAAATCAGTGAAGTGGAAGTTACTATACATATATACTAATGTTGAAAAATTAGAATTACATTGGTTTTGTTAGGAAAATGTTTTAAATTTTTAGTGAATTTTTGAGTTCTGGACAATTTTTAAGGAATTTTGGTTGTGCTTGCTATTTTTTAGAGGATTTAGTCAGTGTTGAAACAACTGAACAGCCAAAAGTTTTTCATCTTCAATTAAAGTTGAAAGCTCAGGTGCTCTCAGCTTTACTTGCAGAATGTAGGCCCTACTTCTTGACTGCTTCCTGACGACCATTAAGATGGACTTTGGTATGTGTTAGGGTTAGACAGTATATTGCAAAATCCCTCGGATGATTCCAATATAGTCCCATCATAACTCACTATTTTTTCTCGATTTCTCTGCTTTTCTTTTCTTGAACTGACAATGGATCACAAGATGAAATGAGACACCCAACCCCCACAAATGGTAAAATGCTTATTATACGTATGTTCTAGGGTGAGAAATTTCTATTTTCCAGTTTTCACAAAAAATACTTCATCAAATTGCTTTTTATTTATTTTTTTTATTAATAATATTGGTGAATTATTTGGACTGGGAAAATCAGGCAGAAAACCGTTTCTCGAACTGATTTCTATCAGCCTGCTTTTTGCTCACCCCCTAAATTTTTTCTTTGAAAATGTTTGCTCAGAAATATAGGCCTGGCACGCAATGTTGTTGTGTACGATGGCCTTAGGGCTAAAATGAAATAATATTTTTGCAAAAAAAAAAAAAAAAAAATTGTTGTTTTGCCGCCCCTTGCTAATGCCCTCATCTCATCTCGCATGATTTTTCTCTTTGAATCACAGCTGGAAGCTTTTGTTTCCAACGACATAATGTAAAGATAATGTCATGTTCATGGCGGAATATAGTTTCTCCTTGTGTACCAAGGTATATATATTTTTTTTTAAAAAAAAAACTAATATAATGCATTGTTAAGAATAAGGTGTGCTGTACGGACGATGACATAAGTATGTGCCTAGTTGATGAGCTGAAAAGGCCAGCTTGAAGTCAGGCACCTGATTCACTTTGTAATGGCGCAGCACGTGTTGAAAACTATTTGGAAAACACATAAATATGGGGGCAACTATAAAAAGATGTAAAACTCATTTACAGGGAAATGCAACCCTCAGAAAAAGTTATTTCTGAATGATAGAGCATATCAAAAATAGTCCATATCCAAATTTTGACAACTATGTTCAACCTGGTTTATTTCTAAAAAAAAAATCAGAAAGAAACATAAAATCGTGGTATAAAGCACCCTTTACACCTTCACTGGTATCCCAGTTGATATTTTTTTTGAAAAAGTTCCTGTATACAGTATTCCTAAATTATGAAAATCAGGATGAGCTGGAAGATGATTTGTATGTGTGGTTTAGTTGTCCTCATCTCCAACAGATAAGAACAACAATTGATTGTATTAAATTGAAATTACTTGATAAGAATTTTTTGGCTCTACTTAGTAACATAACAGTAGAAAAATGTCATTTATTATATAGGGTTCTTTTACATTTCTTGAAATTCAGAGAATTTTTACTGAATATCTCAGACTAACATAAACTACTAACTTATAGGCCTACACACATTTGTATTTATTCCTGAATGCCATATATTACTTTGAGTTACTAATTTGTAATTTTTTTCACATTTAAGAAATATTTGTATTTTTCTTTTCCCTCCTTGTCAACATCAATAAACCTTATTATTATTATTAATATTCCTAAATTGGGGAAAAAAATCCCTATTTAAATACAAAAAATTTGTGCACATATTATACATTTCTATATATTCCCATATCTTTTGGAAAAAATTCATATAATATTCCAATATTTAGAAAAAATAACTTCCTAAGATATTCCTGTATTGGGACGAAATCCTGTGTACATGTATATGCAAATATTTGATTGGATATAATGACAGTTTTCCATTAAAATATCTAGATTGATACATTGGAATATGATGCTGTGTTTTGACAAATGAAGTAGGGCCTACTTTTCAGTATGCATTTTTGTCACTGTGATGTCACCTGATCTATATTATAATTTTAAAAGTTCTTGATCGCTGTTTGCTCAGTTGTTTTTTTCTATGAATTCAATGCATGGGCCACACAGTTACCGTTGGCCACGCAAATTATTGCTACGTTTAACAATAGTGTTAAGTTGAAGTAGTTCAAATAAATTTCACGTCCTTTTCTCACCACCACCCAGGTGAAAAATCCACGTGCATTATGTTGAATTCGTAGCATTTAACTACCGTGTATTTTTCACTTTTGTGTTTTCCTGTTTCCACCCTGATATTTTCAATGTTGGCTCAGTCACGTCGACTCAGCAGTTTTTGGCCCAAAAATTCGCATCACTTTTCCACGCCAACATTCCGCACTTTTGTTAAAGGGAGAAGGATGGATTACATGCTCCTGGATTTATTTACCATAAGATGGCGGCACTTTACGCCCCAGCTCTTGACAGCCTTACTCATCATTAACCCAGATATCCAGTTCGGCTGCTCCAGAATTGTCTAGTCACGAAACATTATTGGCAGGCTTAGCAGGGATTAAGGGTTGGCCCCTGAAGCTTACAGACAGTTCCTACTCGCAAGGGTAATGCATTATGGGAATCCCATTTTTTAAACTGGAATTATTTCGGATTTAAGGCCATTTTTTATGCTAATTCAATGAAAAGAGCTAAAAATGGGCAAAATTATTTAGTATTTTTTGTTGTTGGTACTGTGATATTTTGCAGTGGTTGCAATTTAAAAGTTGTACTGCAAGCATACCCAAGCAGCAAATATATGTTACATTTTGGTAGATTTTAGGTGTGTGTGTGGGGGGGTGGGGGGGGGGGTAATGAAGTATGGTGAAAATAAAGGTTTTTATGATTTTTAACATCAGTGGATTTTTATAGACTTATATTAAAAGTAAAAAATTTTAGAAAGTTTTACGTGTGTTAAATGGCTTGTTATCTGTTTATGTTAAATTGAAACACATTTAAAAAGTAAAAAAACATTATAATTGACAATACTTTTTTTGAATATAATTACGTAGAAATATTGCATATTTTCCTTTTAAAATTTCGTACAAATGAACGTTAATTCAATGTGATCTTCTGGTGTCATAACCAACTATTTATAAATGTATACTATCAAAACTATTTTTCTACTAACATTGAAATGTTGATTTCGTGTATTTTCAACCAAATTTAAATGCCGCTTGGGTAAATACTGAACAAAGTTGCTTTCACATTTTCTCTTATGGGCTGGCATCACATGCATTTGCATGAAAAATTGTGACCATGATTAGCACTCTAGATCATGATCAATATGTCCGTGTGAGTGGGGTAGGCCTACTGTACATGCCTTATGGTTTTATGATTGTGAACCCTATATTGGATTCTGGTTCATTTGATGGCGTACAACCATGACGTGGAAAGCCATTTCAAAGCGCATGTTAGCTGTACTTTGTAATGGTTGCCATAGGGGGCTCATTTGCACGAAAATTCAATTTTCGAAAAATCGTTGCATAAAAGTTTTTACTGATTAATTCGGTATATATTTATTTAAAAGTGTAAGGCATAACAAATGTCAAAATAAGGTGGAAAACAATAGTATGGTAGCAGACCCCTTTTCACCTGGGTAAGCCCAAGATTAAAAAAAAAATTACTAATAGGTTAAAAAGTCCTTAAAATCCATCCTTGTTATATTTTGGTGCTGGTTTTTGGGTAAGGGGCTCTATAACTTCCTAAATATTAGCATTATATTGAATTTTCTTTTTGTTGTTATGGATGTGGGCCCTTTGGTTGTCAATCTGTAGTGTAGATAAACTCCTTTGGACCATTAACACAGTTGTCATCCCTTTGGCTAGTTTAAAATTGTGGAACAGTGCATAACTTTTATGACTGCCTTTGATTTTTGTTCCCTTTTATACTTCTGGTTATTGACTGTTGACAACATAGATTTTCGTTTGCATGCTTCTTGTACTACTTTTGAGCAAAACAGAAGACATGACCTAAGTGGATAAAATTAGTAAATTAAATGATTATAGTCTGTTCTAAACTTATTACTCCTACCAAATACGTACACCTGGCAGCCTGAAAAGGTACTATGAACAGCCGAGAATACTTTCAATTTTGCAGTAAAGTTGAAAGTTCAAGTGCTTTCACCATTACTTCCAGGCCGCCAGGTCGACAAATTTGCTAGGTGTTAAGCTTAGAAAGAGTATTGTACGCTATTAAGTATAATAAATATTTCAATGCAAAATTGTCATCTGTTTTTATTTGACGCTTATCCCGATGAGCCACCGTACAACATGGCATGTCTTATCGATTATTTTTTACATCAAAAGACAGCTGATGACGTCAGTTGACAAGTTGTCCTGGGTCGACACTCTGTCTACCTGTCCATTATAAATGATGATCAATATAAAAATTATTATAATCGCATTCTTGGCTTTTCGTTTTTTATGCTGCAAAAAGCTTTTATGAAATTGTTATAATTCCACAAATGCATTTTTGACAATTGCCCTCACATCTTTTGTTGTTCTCGGTTTTTTTTCTTACTCTCTACCTGTTTTCACAAATTAACCATCCATTAGGTGTTGATGAAATTGGGGGACTCGTCTCATTTTCAGAAATTAATTTTTCACTGACATTTAACAAATTGTTGTCATTATTGAGTTTAAAAAAACCTTAAAATTTTTGTGAGTCAGCTCTGTCAGCTAGTTATGTAAGTCACGTAGTGTTGCAAATAAACGAGAATTTTATATTTTATTTAAGTGCTAAACCTGTGGTATTGTTTTCAGATATCTGGAAGTATAATTTGATTTCATAAATGGATTCTATCATGTTATTCTGCCTGAGTATGGTGGCTCATATGGCCAGTGTTCATAATTTATTCATTCTGAAAAATTTTGGAATTTCTTTTAAAATTTACAATAATTACGATATCCATGAAAAATATATTATCCAGTGTTCGTATACTGATCTGGGAAGTCGGTGAAGAAAGTTAAGGAAAATCAGGGGAAGTCCTAAAGTATGCTTATCCCAAAAAGTCATGGAAATTTGACAAGTTATTTGTATAGCTTATCATGTTAAGTTTAATACAGAATAAGGCAATTATATGGAGTTCTTTCATTAGGCTCTGGTTGACAATGTTCGATGAAATGTATTGTTTATAATGAAACGCAAGACCGGAATAAATAAATATAACATATATAAATAAAAAAATGAACATTGTAAATTAAATGCTGTTTGAGAAGTTTTAGCACGGATTTAGTTAATCTATATAAAAACCATATTGTATAGAAGGATCGGGGAAGGAGAAATTTTTGGTTTGCAACTGATTGTCATCAGAAATCACAGGAAATGTTATTGGGATGAGCAATAGGTGATACCATGGCATCCGGCTCTCATCACAGTGATAACATGATTATGTGGAAGCATGGTTACGTATTATAGTTATGTGGAAAACTGGTGGTAAATGAAAAGTTACACATTTGCTCGCCATGCACCGCTTAAAAAGGCAAGTCTAGGGCATTCTCCAGAAATTCCTAGATTCCTAGATCTGACCATGTAACTGTTGTCGTATGACTATGACGTCAATTTGAATTACCATTGCCAAACTGAAAATCTGAAGAAACCTTTGTTGCTGTTCTGCTCGTCTGCTATATCGCTGTCCTGGGATAGTTAAAAACATAGTGTGAGAATGAAACTCCACTCTTACTTTTTTGTTAGTGTGCGCCGCCATCTTGGATGGGTGAACTTGGATCTTGGTTAAATATATATATTTTAGAGGCTTTAGATCTTGGGAAACCCCCTATAAAACTAGGTTAAAGACTTTGGAGTTAACAAGTTTGCAAAATAGACGTATATTAAGACTATTAA
>JAQFYV010000376.1:0-11895 GCA_034695065.1 Choneiulus palmatus | reverse complement strand
ATGAAAATCGGCTTAAATTGCCAAATAGGGCCAATAGATGGCATCCAAATACCGCCCTACTATAACGTGTCCACGAGTGTAGGTTTCAGCGCATGGTCCATTGCCAATTTTAATAAAAATGTTTCCTACTTCCTCTATTTTGTTTCACAGCTTTTGGTCTCTTATTTCATAAGACAACGGATTTTATGATGTCATGGACGTCTGCACTAAATTATCATAGGCTTAAAGAGTGAAAACCATTACTGCTAAGCATGCATTATACTTCATAACATATATATATATATATATATTGTCCGTATTGCCCCCTTTGTCCGTATGTGCGGGCGCCCATGCAAGGTGTTGAAATAAGAAATTGCCTAATACTGTATATAGGTTTAATTTACTTTAAATAACCTCGAGAAAGAAAACAAGTCTACATACCTCTGTTGTAACTTGATCAGTTGAGAAACAGAGACAAACAATAACTATAACCCTAACAAACGCGAAGAAAAATAACAAAGTTGCTTCCTGAATATCTGGAGTGGTCATCGTGAGATCACCACAAAGTCGAGTAATAGTCAAACTCATATCAAATATTTGGGCTATTATAACGAATAAAGGCACTGGATTCAATAATTCTCCAAGTTTCTCTAACAAATCACAGAGATCTTGATGTCGCACTCGCAGCATTTCAACTTTGGATCCTAGAAAACCATTTTTCACTGAAATATCCTTTTTTAATTGTTCAAAAACGGCACGAATGGCATATTTCAGAGAGTAACAAAAATAGGCAATGAAACAGACAACGAAAAGCTGATGAGAAAACACCAATCCATTTGCCAATACAGAAAGCAAGTGATAACACCAATGAAGATGGGCTGCTTGAATCTCTTCTCTGTGCAGAATTATCCTAAAGGCCAATCCAGTTGCTGTGTACAACATAATAGTTATAAAGAAAACCAACACGATTAAGATGGCGACCTTTTTCAATTTGTTTTCATAGCACCGCATGATTATAGAGTGTGATGTCCATGCTTCAAGAAAATGTTTTAATTTTGAAGATTTCAATATAAACAAAATGAATACTGAAATGCTGCAGAAATTGTTGACAGGAAAAATTATCAAATAAGAAATGGCGATGAATTGTCTAGCGAATAAAGGCGCCAAGGAATATTTAAATATTGCCAAATTTATTAAGTAAATGACACAAGCTAGTGTCATTGATATTCCATTATATATTGTCCATTTTAGACCGATGGCCTCATTGATAGGTAAATATTGTGCAGTGAACAAAGGTAACAATCCTAATGCCTTGCCCAAAAATTCTACAGGTTTAAAAGCATCATAAACAATATTTCTGGTGAAAGGTAACGCGGTCATCGTTTAAAAAATATGATATTGTTAGTCTTAATGTGGATGATTCACATTTTGTCGAATATTAAAAATGGATAAATTTCATTAAGTTAAGATGTTTACTTTGCTATACTTGCACGACTTTATGCCATGGCACATTAATTGAATTAAATACATTAGTGAGTAATTATCATGTGTCCTATACAATTTCACTATTTAACACTGACAACATATAAACAAAACTCTATATTTCCATGCAGTGCCTCATCGACTGTGCAAGTATAGCTATAATTAAAGAGCAAAGGTAAATTGCTTTTAAACGATTTAATTAAGATATCAAAAAAGTACAAAAGCCTACACAAGTTTTGCTGACATACGTATAACCTCTATTATAGTTTTATAATAAAAATAGTAAAAATGGAAAACTGTGTTATGAAAAGCATTGAAAGACTATGGTGGCGTATCCTGTATGCGTCATCGATGAGACGTCATGATAATCAATCATTGCTTTTCATAACACGATTTTATTTTATTATTTTAAGAAAACTTGTATGTGGGAACGAATATATACATTCACAGAAAATCTAGTACATGGATTGAATGTTCATATGTAAATCCTTTATGTTAGCATAGCATTTACAATTGTTTGATTTTACTCATCACAAATATACCATTCCAAATATATATTTGGATTACAAGACCTAAATGTTATTGGTCTTCCATGTGAGGATTTGTTTAGCACTGACTTTTTGCTCATATTTTGGCTACTGCATTATTCAAGGTTTCTACCGAAGTCAGCTGCGCAAACCAATTTTCATGACTTTTCCAGGATATATAGAAACAATGCCTAAATGTAAAACACAGCTTGTGGGTTACAAGGAATTCAAAAGTTTCAATGAAAGATTTATTGCCCTTTACAATAGTGTTTGTTTAATCTGTTTACTTCCATGGATTTTATAGTTGCTTAATTACATAACACAACGGATTTTATTGTTTTAAAATGGGAAAATCCTTTAGTACTAGAAAATGTAATTTTCTGAAAAAAGCTCGAGAAAGTGAACAAATCTATACATACCTCTGTTGTAACTTGGTCAGTTGAGAAACAGAGACATGCGATAATTATGAACCTTACAAATGCGAAGCAAAATAACACAGTTGCTTCCTGGAAATTATGTGTGGATATCGTGAGGTTACTACAAAGTCGAGTAATAGTAAAGCTCATATCAACTATTTGGGTTATTATAACGAATAACACCACTGGATTCAATAATTCTCCAAGTTCCTCCAACAAATCACTAAGATCTTGATGTCGCACTCGCAGCATTTCAATTTGAGTGTCCAGGAAAACACTTTTTACTGAAATATCCTTTTTTAACTGTTCAAAAACAGCCTGAATGGCATACTTCAGAGAGTAACAAAAATAGGTAATAAAACAGACGACAAAAAGCTGATGGGAAACTAGCAATTCATTTCCAAGCACAGAAAGCAAATGATAATACAAGTCAAGATCGGTTGCTTGAACATCTTTTCGATAAAAAAATATTCTAATCGACGATTCAGTTGCTGTGTATAATAGAATAGTTAAAAAGTAAGTCAATACGATTAAGATGGCGACCTTTTTCAATTTAATTTCATAACAGTGCAAGATAATATTATGTGATGTCCATGCTTCAAGAAAATGCGTTAATTTTGTAGAATTCAATAAAAACAAAATGTATATTGAAATGCTGCAGAAATTGTTAATGGGAAAAACTATCACATAAGAAATGGTGATAAAGTTTTCAGTGGATAGGGGTGCCAAGGAATCTTTAAGTAATGCCAAATTCAATAAGTAAATGGCACACATGACTGTCATTGATATTCCATTACAGATTGTCCATTTTTTACCCATTGGCTTATTGGTAGGAAAATATTGAGTAGTGGTCAATGGTAACAATCCTAAGGCCTTGCCCAAAAATTCCAAAGGTTTAAAAGAACAATACACGATATTTCTGGTGAGGGGTAATGCAGCCATTGTTAAAATATATGATAATGCTCTTGTTAGTCTTAACTTGCATGACACACATTTTATCGAAAATGTTAACCGATGAATTAATTTCATTAAGTTAAAATATTGACTTTGGTATTTGCATGACATACGACACTGTACAATAACTAAGTTTAAACGATGATTGATTAATTACCATATGTCCGTCAATTTTATGAACACCTGACTAGCATGCATGGATAATTAACTTTGTTTAAAATTAAAAGCATTAACAGAGACAAATATTAAATAAATTCAGTAGATTAATTATAAATGTAAATGGAAATTTTATAGAAACAACATTTTCAAACCACTATATCAGGGTGAGTTAATTTTAATCAACAGATTTAAATCCCATGATTTCACAAAACCACATATAGTGGATCAAAGTAGTGTCTTAATGTGGTCAAAATTAAAAAAAAATCCAATTTTCCAAAATAAAAGTTATTTTAAAACCTTTTCAATAGAAAAAAGTTAAAGTCTACTTTAAGGTGATCGTTTCTTTTGAAAGAATGGTCTGGTGGCAGAAGATCACATGCATGGCCACATCTTGAAGTTAATATAATGATATAGAAACCGGCACTGAGCTCCGTTAAGTTTTACCAAGGTATGAGTTTGAGTGGAAGACTCAGGCATGTTAATACCTATGCATTTCTTTTTTAAACTTCACTCAACTCTTCAGGAAAATAGACTCAACCAAAAGCTTAGATATTTGGTAAAAAAGAGAAGACACGTTTATATAGTTGCCACAAATTGAACACTGAATGTCACATCGAAATTTCGTATAATTTGACATCAATTTTTGGACACATTCACCTGTGTTTTGGCCCACTGTACTAACTGTGATTTTCCTATCAAGTATGATTTCAAAGATATTTGGATTACAATGCTTGACTATGATTGGGTTTCGATCTTTTCAATAAAAGATGAAAGTTTGTTTGCATTATTTAACAAGTTGCAAAAGACAGCTATAGTGTACCACATAAAATTTATCAGTTTCTGTGCATCATGTATTCCCACTTTTATGAAAAATTTTCACAATTACATATAAGATGTATGTTGATTAAATACTTTCTTTAAGCACTGAATTGTTGAATTGTGAAGAGTTGCAATTAGCTATAAAACATTCAACAAATTCTAAAATGTTACTGATGTTAAATTGAAAACTGGAAATGTTTATTGGATTTGAAATTGGATTGCTCATAATGGACACTTTACTGGAAGCAGTCCTAAACCAAACAACTTGCTGAATGGTTACAATATTAAAATTGTCAGATCATTTTTAGGGAATAATGAAAGGTTAAATGGTGTGCAGCACTGTGTAAATTATGCAATGGTGTGTATTAGACTTCAATTCTGATATAATCATAATTTTATTTTCATTGCTACCATGACATGGTAACAATGAGCATGCTAACCGAAATACAACATCAGCTTAAAAATTGCGATGCTTTCCAAAAAGAAGTAAAATTTTAGTTTCAGAAAAAAATACAGATTCAGGAATAAAAATTAAAATATTTTTTTTTGACAATATACATATGGAAAGCATATATTTTCTTGGCACTTACTTCATCAGGTAACTGGTCAGCAACCAAACACAAAATGATTACGGGAAGAAATCTTAGCAGGATAAAACCAGCTAATGCAAGTAAGACAAAACCGGAAGTTCTTCTCATGATACCAATGGCCAATCGACTGGAGCTTAAGCATATGTCAAAGGCATTGTAACCGAGAGTAGCCAACAGTGATGGAGACAGAATCTGAGTGAACTGAAACGTCAAATAATTCACATGTTCATGCTGCACTCGCAAACGTTTCCACTCCAAACCGTCATGAAAGTAGCCATTTTGTAAACCATGTTCCAATTTGTGAAAAATACTTATGAACGAGTATTTGAATATTGTGCAAAAGAATACAGCCATTGCAATGGTGAACATCTGATAAAACAAGTTGATGCACCATACCAAAAAAGTACAGTAGAAATAAATTATCTGGAATTCATAGGCAACCCAATTTGGTAAGCCTTCCGGTGGTCTGGCAACGTTGAAATAGAGCCAAAGTCCCACAAATAAAGAAATATCCAAAATGATGAATATAACAAAACAAAATTTGAGGCGAGCCAACAGTTTCTGATAGGGCATTAGCAATGGTGACAGCGACTTGCAGGAATTCAGGAAATCAACTAGTTGTCTACTTCTGAATACTGTGGTTACCAAAATCAACAAACTGCACAGGCGATCACCGAAATAAAAGTAGATAACCGAAAAATCATCAACTTTATCCCCTGATTCGTTAGGGGGCATATAAACGAGTGAATAGGCATAAGTACATATATCGAAAGCATTCATTGCAAAAATGATGGCAGTAGAGATCAGTGATAAATTCCAAATTTTATATTTCACTTCCATGGTATCAACATTCAAATGCCCAAAATCACTCAAAGGAAAAAGCCCCAAATATTTGCCAAAAAATGCCAGTAGCTTAAAAGATTCACAGGCAATGTTGGAGAGAGATTTGACGAAAACCATTGTAGGCAAATTTTCATATTTGAATATCTTCATTTTTTTATAAAGAAAAAACGATAAAAATACTCGTTAGCCGCGATAAAGTTCTTCTGGCAGTTAGGCCAATAATATTTTAACAAAAATTGCTAAATTTTATTGAAATTAGCTAACGTTGATGAACAAACATGCCAGACTAAACATGTTTAGCAAGAACTATATGTCAGAAATGAATAAGTGGTGCTTCATTTTTCCAATTTAATTCTATGAATAATTTATGATCTATTGAAAATGGGCTCGTATTCCCAAATTTGTATTCATTAATTAATATTTTATTATTTTTGAAAAAGGTTATTAAGGTTTACCGCGTGTCACAACTGACCAGGAAAGGTTATTTGTTTTTTAAGGGATTTATTATTCTTTCAGTTCATAATTTAATAAGTAAGTTAATTATATATGCTCGTACATATGCAAAACAGGCAGAATGCCTAATCAACTATTCACAAATTATTTCCAGTAACCACTAAAGTTAACTACAGTTTATGTAAAGTAAAATAAATCAAAAATTAAGGTTAGAAAGGGGTGAAAGGGTGTGACTGTATATAATTTATGTTTGGGCACCCATAGAATATGCAGACCACCTGATCAAGATTGTTGATTTACTCAAAATTTTCATTACTCACACTTTGTGTAAATATTCTCCTTAGTTGTGCTAGTTGAAATGAAACTGCTGTTAAAAGTAATAACACTTTATACTCTAAATATGAAGGTTAATTTTAATAGACAACACCATACCATAGGTCATGTTTAGTCTATGCATAAGTGCGTATAATTTATGGGCAGGATTTAAAATAACTCACTGATCAGTCAGGTATATATATATATAGGGTTCCCTTCCCTTCCCTATTTTCTAATAGAAGTAATATTCACCAGTTACATGGTCATTTAATGTGACCATTCGTATATATACATAGCACCACCTCATTAGCAAGCTGACAGTAAGGTTTAAAGAAATATCTGAGTGCAAAATAAATATTTAGTAAAAGAGTGATGAAAGGGTTTGAAAACAAATGGTCAATAAAGGTTTCTCCTTTTGGAAAATAAGGGTGGGCAATATTACTGTCTAATAGGTTTAGTCCCTATCCAATTCCAATGTATTATGTATACGTTATTGAACCAATCATGCTCAGCACTAATGGGTCCCCCCCCATACCTGGAAAAAATGGGCGCCCATGATGTGGGCATGTGATATCGTATAATAGGATTTGAGGAAGGTATGTTCACTCCAATCCTCTTGAAGAAATTCGTGCTACATCAGGTAATTACTATTGGTCCTTTTTCTTGCCCTCTATCAGACAATGGAATAATATTTTCTATAAGAATTGTTCAAGTATTCAATATTCAGTTTAACCTTGGATGAATATGTAAACGGATGAGCACATTCAAATGTAAATTTTCAGAATTGCCCGACCATGTTTTGGTGTGGCACTCCATCTAGCGTATTTAAAGTCAAGCAAAAAAGGAGGATTTTCCCATTTGCAATTAACACAGTCCCTCAAAATAATCTACTAAAAAACCGTGTGTGGCACAAAAGTCGATTTTTGCATGTGCTTTATGTACATTCAGTGTTTAAAATCTCAGCACAGGATAGAAAGCAAGCATGCCTATCCGGTTACATATTCATCCAAGGTTTAACAATGATGTTTACGCCTCAAGGGACACGTAAGCATACTCTTGAATGTGGGATTAGTCCCTTAACAATGGGTGCTGTATTTATGCTGATTGAAGGGTACAGAGTTGAATTGAATTGAGTCGGTAAAATTGGGTGCTGTATTGGCATATATTTAAGAAAAAAAATCCAATGGCAATGTCCTATGACAATGGTGAAAAAAATCCTATGGCAATGGTGATATGGAAAATTAGTAGAAAACTACATTGGTTTAATAGGTGCTTTAATATATTGTATTATAGATAAAGTTAGAATTTCACAATGAGATAAAACTAGTTTAGCCTTTAATTTCAAGTTTAGTCTTAAGTTTTAACTTACCTCATCTGTTACTTGTTCACTAAGGAAGCTTGCAATAATAAGTGGAATAAATCTCAATATAACAAAGCATATGGGCATTGTTATTTCTAGAACAGTTCCATTATTCAGAATTAGTACTGCCAGTCGAGTGATGTGAAAGCAAATGTCCGCCGGATAGTGAACCAAAGTGACAAGAAGGATTGGCGTCAATACCGAGTCAATCCCTTCAAACAAAATACATAAGTTTTGGTGCTGTTGTCGTGTATCCTCACGAAACTGCAAACTTTTCTTTTCCAAACAAAATATCTGGCTTTTCAATTTGGTTGAAAGTGTACGAAATAAATACTTCAAAGTGTAGCAAAAATAAATGGTAAACATGAAAACAAACAGCTGGTAATATAAGCAGATGCAAATAGGCATTAAGCGTGTTAAAATCAAGGTAAACCATTGCCAAAAGGTTAAAGAATACGACACATTAAGTAACTGAGCCACAAAGACTCCAATCATAAAAATGTTTATGATGGTAAAAATGAATATCAAGTTTCTCACTCTTCTGAATGCTCGTTTATGTCGAGTTAAAATATGAGAATATCCTTTCCAAGAATTAAAATAATGAATTATAGGTTTGATATTGAAAATCATGTGCAAGAGTATTGCTAGGCCACTAATGGTATGGGCAAAATATAATCCACAAATTGAAAACGAAGTAAAGGATGAGATTTGAAAAACGCAATTTTTTACCCAACCAATGAAATCGTTGCAAATTAAACTTAAAATTGCAACTGTAATAAGTGTTGATAGATTCCATTTCTTCTCCAGCTGAACATTTGTAAAAGATCCCATTGTACTATTAGGAAAAAGTCCAAATATTTTTCCGAGCCAAGTCAGTGGTTTAAACATTTCATAAGAGAAGTTTGCACTTGTAGGATGCGAATAGTTCTCTGGGCTATAATAAAACTTCATAAACACTTTCATTACGGATACAGTTAAAGTACTTCAGATGTATAATGATAATTATATATATAATTTCATGTTGTGACTTTTCTAGACTGACAGTATACCTGAAGTGATGATTTCTACAGGGATGCATATTGAAAAACGATTCAGAAATACATAATTATTAATAAACTCTGCTTAAACCAAACACATATTAGTCTCCAATTAAATTCAACAGACTGTATACTTTTATTTAGTAAAGAAAGTAATAATGGACCATGGTAACAACAGCAATATAGGTATTCGAGATGCTGCAATTAGTTCCGCAACTTTTATTTGAAAAAGGTTAAATACTCCAATCAATCATAGTGAATTCAGAATGCCATGCATGGTCTACAATTTGAAAGGGTATAGAAATAATTTAAATAGGCCAATATATACACTGACACACTCACATGTCCATTGTATTCTAAAAATAAATAAATAAAAACATATTATATGTCAACATGAATCGAGTTTTCAGTTAATCGATCATATACTCAATATAGTATTACGAGAATGCATACATTCCCTAATATTTGGTCAAAACCCAATTGATTTCGCTCCATAATTGCATGCAATTGAATTATACTTTCGCTGAAATATTTTACCAGTTTTGAAAAAACCTCTGATAATGTTTAATTTTCCAATTTTGGTCATAACTGAGAAAATCAAATTATTTTTGTTATATTTTTTAATCCGTAATTTGCTTATAGATAATCACAACTGGAAAAGAAAAACAATCCAAAAATAGCAAGGTGCAGGCACTGTTGTTTTAAAAGTTTTGCTTTGAGAAATTATACATCTAGCCTTGTAAATCCATAATGAAGTTGCTTTAATAGAAAATCTTAAAAAAATTCAGACAGTATAGTCCAGAACAAACTATAAGGGATTAAATAGCCTGGCGAACTTTAATTATAAATCTTTTATAAAGGTATATTGACATTCGTTTTCCCTATATATACAATCCATGATTTTTAATGATTAAGGGAGCATGCATATATATCTGACTAAAATGCATAATTTCAATATGAGTCTTTAACATGCATTGCTATAATGCTTCTTAAATGTTGCAATTCTGCATTTCAGTTTATGCATCAATTGATGAATTTATACATGCACCCTATATAAGACTTTTAATTATAAATCAATAAAAAAATCATTGGTTTCAACAATATATATATATACCAACAGGTTATTGATGGTTTACCCCTACCTAATCTATAGGGATAAGTCTGAAAAGGGTAAAAAGGCTGTCAGTATGACGTCAGTTTTAAAAGTCAACATGAGCTTTCAAAAAAAGCAAAGAACATTAGGAATTAATGCCTGTACAGCATCATGTTTGCTATATAAGTGCAATACAAAAGAATAATTGCAAAATCAATAAAAAATGAAATTTCTGTTAGAATTCTAACGTGGAATTTGAGCAGCTAAATGTATACGTTTCAAGAAAATACATTTTTTCATTTCATTTCATTATGCACCTGCATTGTAAGTATGTACAGTATAGGCTTTTAACTTCATAGGCAGTTCTAGGATATAATTTCAAGGTTTTAGCACTAAAAATTGCTTAAAAGTATTGCATTTCATGGAAATTATATCTGAATAAAAAAAGAAGAAAACTATTTATACATCTATAACGCACATTTATTTTCTATATACTGTCATTCTAAATGTAAAATCGAAGTTTTCAAGCGAATAAATTCTTAATGATTTTCTTTTCACGAACAGCATGCAATACACTAATTTTTCATATCCCAAATTACATTCTCCAAGATAAAGCATCATCCAAGTGAGAAATATGACAAGATGTGAAGTAGCACTTTTCTAAAAATAGACAGATGTGTACTTAACATCATATATTACCAGCAGAATTTCAATGAGATAAAAACACGACTAACATTCATTTACAACTGACATTAAGAGAGCAACAATCAATAACATTTTAAGCCTCTCAAACCTTAAACCCAATATTTTTTCAAATATTCTGAATAATTTGGAGTGTTAAGCATGGCTTCTGGAAAAAAAATTATTCAATGCAAAAGTAGAAGTAATGTGCTATACGAGGCCTTAAAACCGTTGGCAATGATAGGCAAATTCATGGGTTTTATACCCTTTCCTTATGAGAACAAAAACAGTTTTAAATATTATGTTTTTCGCTATTTCTTGCCATTTTTGGTTATTGTGCTCAACATAGCCGATAGTGTTTGGAGTCTTAAGGAACGAATTCATCACAACGACAATGAAAGTCAACTGGACATGATAGTGGACATGGGTTCAAAACAAATAGGCAAACTGTCCCTAACAATGCTAGTTTTGGTAGGCTTAACCAAAAACAATGAAATGATCATTTGCATGGACAAATGGAATAATGCAAATCACTTTATTGAACATTTTGGCCGGTCTCTTAAAATTCTCGGTTGGACACTTGCCATAGCTGCCATTGTCACTACAATCATTTATGACGGTTTAACATCGTTGGAAATCTACTACGAATATTCGAACACGATCAACTTAATCTGGTTTTGCAACAGAGTTATAATTTGTGGCATGGAAGCCTTTGGAATAGTTAGCTTGCCATTTTTAGCCATTATTTTCATCAAAGCATTGACCTACGGATTTCACAGAGTTTTAGAGAAAATGGAAGAGAAATTAGCACTGCAAGAGTATTCCCATATTCCAATAAATGCAGGGACAGTTCAGAATTTGCGTTTACAGTATCAAACATTATCGAAACTAACAGATGAGACTAATAATCTGTTGAATCCCTACTTAATTATCGTTTTAATTGTTGACGTATTTCACTTGTGTTCCTATTACTACGCAATTGCTAAAAAATTAAGGAAATCTGAATGGGATGTCACCATAGCTGTCATGCTGTTTTTTGCAACTTTTCGATTGTTGGTTGTTGCAACACTTTGTCTCATGGCTGGAAATTTAACAGATAAGGTAAAATTTGAATAATGGTGTTCAGATCATTCACCTCACCAAGGTATTTTTCCCCCAATTCACTGGCTACCAGACGTTTCATCCCA
>JAQFYV010000375.1:0-11904 GCA_034695065.1 Choneiulus palmatus | reverse complement strand
AGTTTCTTTGTTTGTTATGGAAATTTAAGGAAGTACCCATGTGCTCTACCTTGTGTTCACTTTCTGAGAATGTGATACTTGATTGTCAGTAGCCATTAAATCTATAAACGATAATAAACAGCTGGTTGAAGTTTTAATTTAAATTTATTATTTTTATTAAATTGCTTTATTCATTTAAATGTCAGGGAAATTTTATTATGGTCAAGGAAAGTCTGAGAAAATTGTGATTATGGTCAGATAAAGTCAAATTATAAAATTCTGCATGAACCCTGTGTATACTTTTGATATATTTAATTATAATTAATCCAACAGGGAGAAAAAGGAGTTTTGAAAATACTTGCTATCTGGTAAATCTTATGCCTGCATATATTAACATTTTTCACAAGTTGTATAGGTAATTTACAGTTTTAATAAAATTCTGGGAGGAATATATATATATATATATATATATATATATATTATTTATTTTTATTTATTTCATGTTATTTATTTCATATACAGGCACTTTAATGTGTTTTGTTTTTCCTTTTTCTGTGTAAAAATAATAGGTCTATATATCATTTGACATTTATTTCAAATTGTTATACATATGTTTTCTAGTTTCATTTTTAAAAATAGTTTCTGAATTCCCAAAAGGAAAGATCATGTTTTCATGTTTGCTATATGCTTTAAGGTAAACTTAGGTAAATAGTTGTTTGGCTGCAGGAAATTGCCTTCATAGCTTGAATTTTGATTTTCTTCAATTTATTATTTGAAAACTGCTGTTTGTGCCTGCTAACCAACTATATTAATATTTTGTAGAAATACTGTGGAAGCAACTGCTGAGCAGTCTTATTTTCTATGAATACATGCATATTCTCAACTACATAATAATCCTGTTTGCATTTTAAATAAGATTTCTCGTAAGCTTATATGAGATGCTGAAATTTTTTTTTTCGAACTTAATAATGATAGAAGAAAATGAAAATGTTGCATTGCCTGTAGTCCTATATAGCTGAAAATAGTCTCTTTATTGGCATTTACAAGAGCATTCACACTACGCAATTTCTAAAGGCTTATTACTCAAAAAGGCACCAGTTTTACAACTGAGAAATTGTTAAAGAAATGCTTTCTCAAACTTTGTATTTTAGCGTATTTTTGGGGTACAAAATTGCTGATTATACTTGTGATTTTTGGCTACTCTGTAATTAACTTCTCTCTTTCTTTAATACTTTTCTTTGGGGTTTGTTCTTTTGTTTCTAGAGAAAAATCTTGATTGTTTAAGAAAATTGATTAAAGCGTGGGCTCCACAATTGTCTATTCCAAAATAACACAGACACTAACTGGATTTGCCAATGAACTCATTGTTGTTGCTTTTTTGTCTTTTTTGTATGCGTGTATTGTTATCTATAGAGTTCAACGTTAATCAGATACTTACATTTCTTTTTTAAAATTTGACTTAAGCCAAAGCATATCTTTTTTTTTCAATATTTTCTTGAGAAAAAGCAAAAGTTATTGACTGTAGGATTATCGAGGTAGTTCTTTAGCTGCTAATTGTATTTTACGGATGATGAATCCTTTAACATTTTAAAAATGCAGTTGCTGCATCAATGATTCTCAATTTTTTATTCTTGAATATTAGTTAATCAGATGATATACTATGCATAATTTTTTTTCCTTTATAATATTAACTCAATTAAAACTGGCTAATAATAAGCTTGTCTCTAAGATTTCAATACATAGGGGCAATGTTAGCTTCTTTTTGTCTTTTCAAGATATAATAAAGAAATTAAGGCATGTCCTTAACTGTAAATTGGATAATTGTATATCATCTGTAAAGCATGACTGGGTGCTTCAGTATTACATATTTTGTATTTTTTTTTTAAATTAAAAGGATAAAATGGCCGGAAGTGTATTAGACACGGTGCTTGAGCACAGTTTACACACGATTCTTTAAAGACTGACATATCTCAAACATATTTGTTTCAATAAATTTTCTGTGAAATTTTAAATGGCACAATTCATAAACTCAATTATACTGTAAGCCTATAGGATGTTAAGTTGTGTTAAATATCATTTGAGCTTGCATTTTTTGAAGGTTAAGGGGATGCTGGGTGTGCTAAAAGGACCCATGGAGGTTTTTGCCCTTCATTTCCTCAACCAATGGGCCCACATACATAATAAAACTAAAAAATTGAAGAGAATGTAATGTTAATATCTAGGTAGTGGCGAAGCCCTACCTAAATATTTATTAAACAGTCAAAGATTTTTCTCTAGAAACAAAAGGACAAACCTCAAAGAAAAGTATTAAATTTATACTATTATACTCATAATATTTGTGGGTGTTCCCTTAGTACGCCACTAGTTAGATTCCAGTTTGCAATATTTAAAGGTGCACTGCCTTAACTAAATTTGTATTCCAAAACGGTATTTAAACCCGGATCAATTGCATTTGGTTTGCTGGAATATGAACGTTAGTCAGAACAGTGTCCCTTTAAGATGGCTTTTTCAATTGAGGACAGTGCCCCGTAGAATAAATCATTTTCAATTAAGTTGTCTGAAATAGCCAATGTCAGTAAATTTGTCACGAAACAGTCCTTTTGATTGACTAGCATTCTCCACATTAGGATAATTATCCAGGAAATCCTTGCAGAAACATTTATCACCGAAAGATCTGAGCTTTATGGTGTGAAGGGGACCACTTGGCAGATTGTAAATCTTGTTCTTGTGGACTATCAATTGACTAATGGCAGGACATACACACATATTCCAAGTATTTGGGTTTCCTTTTCCACTCTATCTGCAGTTAAGTTGTTGCACTTAAACTCTCCAGGTTTAAAGTTGTAATTGGAGCAATGATTTGTGGACTGAATTGCCACTTAAAATATGCTTATGACAGTCTGTATGGCTACTTTCCTGGCAATTTATCCCCTGGGACAACATACCAATTGGTCTGTTTTGTCTAGATATGTGCATATCTTTGTGACCCCCCCCCCCCCTTCCCCCCCCCTATATCTACAAATTGAAATGTCAAATTATGTTGTAGACCTATCCATTTAATATATGTGGAGAGTATCCATATATTTAGTATTTCTATCTGTTGTCCAACTGCCCACTGCATTAATATGCTATTGCCTTTATCCTTTTCTCAATAATTTCAAGTCCCTGAGGCCCAGAGGAACTCTTTAAGGAGCTATACATTATGTGGGTCCTGGTGACGTGACGTTTATGGGCCATTTAAGAAACGTTGCTTTTTTTTTCAGAGATTGGGAGATATTTCAACATGAGACAACAACTCAGATCCATGAGCTTTCTGATTTACTTATTTTTTTTCAGTAGCCTTTTGCTTTTGCTTTGAGCATTTGTCAAGGCAAAAAGCTGTTCGTTCTATCACTCTTTACATTGATAGATGGTGCAAATTAAAACTGCTGTTTGCCCATTGAGGTTTGACAGGGTTAGTTTTTCACCTATAACTGCAGTTAATGCTGTCTTAGAATCTTATATATAGAGAGATCTTCATACATAGTACTGCTGGGTTTTTTTACCTGCTACAATTTCTCGATTGTAAATCAATATGTTGCTATTGCCATCATAGGTTAGATACTAATGTGCTTAATATGACAGGTGAGATGCACAGTTTTTTCACCTTAATTGTACATCATACTGCATCAGGGAATATGGAACATTATACATTATTCATCCTTAGCTCTCAAAATGTTTGCTGAAGTTGGCAATTCTTGATACTCATTATTTCTTAAACAAACATGTATGCTTTTTCCTTGAGAAGATGCTATTTATGCATTTATATATAGTTATAGAAAATATTTGGCAAAATAATTGCAAAAAAGGTTTTTTCAGAAAGCTGCTGGATATACCGTATACAACCAACTTGTTTCTACAAAATTATTACAACTTTTCGATGGATCAATTCTTTAAAGATTTCAAGTAAAATTTTGTACAACAATTTTCCATAAGGTATAAAGTTATCTTTTATTGGGAAATATTGTAAATAGTGACTTATCCACCCCACTTATAGAATGAGATTCGGTGTACTACGAGAAATAAATCACATATTTTTTTTACATTTATGACGTTTACCCATTATAGTGATATTTACACTTTTTAAGAAATATTCATTAATTTTTTTTTTAATTTCATTAAAGATAGAGGTATAATTTATACCAAGTAATGTAGCTAAAATTTTCAAATTAGCAGCTGCATGATTACTAACTTTTTTTTCTGAAAGTCATTTGTTATTATGATATTTTACTTTTTTTATTTCTAACATATGCCATTTTCCACCGATTTTATTATCTTAATGCAAGAAGTTCGGATTATATTTTTACATACCTTATAATGAAGTGATATCATTTATCTTATTTTAATTGTTGACTTTCAGAAAATATTCGTTTCTTCAAAAAATTTTTTACCTATAGCAATTTTCAAGTTTGCAGCTATGTTCATAACCCTAAAACAAATTGAAAAATTCAATTTTTTGTTAATTACTTTTAAGGTTGCTATGAAGCCATCCAATATATACAGTCTAGACTGATGTCTGCTGATTTGTGTGATTAGTTAAGCTCAGCAGCCAAGTAAAATGAGTCCATTTTCGCCCATTTTTGTTTCCCTTTAAATGAATTAACTAACATATTTTAGAAAATTGCTCGCTGGAGATTACCTGCATGATATATGCTTTGTTAGTTCCAAGTAATATCTTAATTCGCTCATTTATAGATAAGATCATAATTAAGTAAGCCATTTGTTTTTAGCACTAGCAGTGGGAGTGGCAGAGTTTAACATAATGGAGATTTTGTTTATTTTGCAGTTTTTTATATCTTTTTTAAAATTTGCGTTAAAAGTTATAATTAACATCCGGGGAATTTAAGATAGTTCATATCGACTTTATGAAACTAACTATAGTAGACCAGTTGTCTACAACAATGATTTTTAACTGTTAAAAGTAGACTGCATGTTTAGGAAGATCATTGGTAGTTGAATTCACCTTTTTTTTCGCAGAACCATTCTGTCCCATGAATGAATATTTTCAAGAATAGCCCCATGCAGAATCGGATGTTTTATTTTACAAAGTAATCTTAGTAAACATTTATGACGAAACGAAGACGTATAGAGAAAAAGAGTGCCATTTTGTAGGGCATGTTCTGAGTAATCTTAGTTTTAGACTTAATTAGTGGTAAAATAAACATCTTCAGTGGTTCATTTGGTTAAAGGGGAATTTCACCTTAGAAATAAATGTTTTTTAGAGTATACATTAAAAAAATTCTTCTCCTGAAATTTTATATCTTAAATTTTATTTGATAATAAATTTAAGAAAAAATAATAAACCATTGACAAAATATCATTGACATGTTAATGACGTCAGCCGGCCACATTAAGCAATGCACGTGCAGGACACCAAATGCAAATTATTTTCACGTGCAATGTACAAAATTTTGGAAATTTTTATACGAGTAATAGTAGTTGTTAAGTTTAATGAATAGTATTTTTTAATTTACACTCTTGAAATGAAAAATACTTTTTTCTTGGTTGGACTTCCCCTTTAAGCCTGATGGTGGATATTGTATGGGAAAATTATCAATTATGGCATTAACCCACAATATTCACTTCTGCTGGCTAGCAGTAGTTGCTAGAAAATCTTCCATTATGCAATCCAATATTACATGACGTTATTATCAGTAAATGTTGTAGTTTAAATATTAATAATTATAAGAATAATACTTTATACTTGAGTTTTCAATAATTTTAAAGGGGAACGGTACCCTAAAAAGTTATTTTTAAACGATAGTACTTATCCAAATTCAGGCAACTATGTTCAGTCTAGTTAAAAAATAAGGAAACAACAAAAGTCCTTATGCTGCACCCTGTAATCGTATTGTGACGTAAATCGATGACGAAATGCTTCTTCTTGGCAATGGCAATGTCATCGACGAGGTTGACACGAATTTGACACTAAAATTTATCCTGTAATTTAAGATAACAAATACAGGATTGTTGTTATAAGTACAGGTTAAATGATCATGAGTTATAATATTGTTTTCATAGCTGTTGCATATATTTGTTTTAGTACAAACAGAGCATTTGTGGTCAGAATTACATTATAAACAAACTTTATAAAATTAAATAAATAAATATGCATAAATATTTGTCATTTATAAATAAAGCCTTTGTCAATAAGAATTTAAAGTTTCACTGAAATTACTTAAAGCTGAGATTCAGTGGTAAATATCTTGCATTGACGTCATAATACAATTATTATGGGAATGCTTGTTAGAAATGCATCCATTTGCAGTTCTTGTTATGCATCTTTACAATGGTCTGCCTATCTTTTCTTCTTTTGGTTAAATATTTTCATGGACATGGGCACTTCAACCAATAATGCATGAGTTGCATGCATGGATTTCTATTTCAATAAGAGTTCTTGCATTCTTTGGCGTTGGTAGCCATCTTTATGTTTTAGGCCATATGCTCCTATGCTATTAGGTTATTTTCTTAGAAACCAATTCCTTGCTTAATGACGTCTTACGAGTTATACCTCGTTCAATTATTGGCCGGGGTAAAAGTTCTGCCATCGTTTTTCTTTATGATGGCCATTTAGGAAGTTTGGTGGCTAATCTTACATGCCAAAGTCTCAACTTCTCTTGCTAAAGGACCGTTTTGGTAATTTTATGGGCCATCTGTGTATGGTCATCGGAAAATAGTTGGAAATGAAAACATAAACGTGATTCCAAATATTCGTTGTATAGTGACCATATGTGGAATATAGAAATCTTATGTGTAAATAATATGCTGCCTTACATAATCCATGTTTCCCTCAAAAAGAACTTGTTTTTCCTGATAAGTTACAAGAATGCATGCATGGTAGTAACATTTTCATGTACCAAGGAAACTGCTTTAACAATTAATATATTTCACACTAGCCATTGAGAAATGCAATTTGCACTGTATATATTTTTGAATCCATAACTCTGAACCCTATTCATAGGTTATTTATGGTGTTATGCATGTTCGTTATTGTTAAGGAAATACAGTTATCACGAATAAACTATATCCTGTCTCAGTAATCCACTGCTAATGGCCTCTGGTGAGCATTTTTAGCAACCCATTGTAGAAATCCATCCACCATGGTTGCACATTGCTCCTTTGCTCTGTACCACGAGAGTGGCATTCCTGCCATTTTGTATAAGGGGTCATGGGACTATTATCAATTGATTGGAGTTTCCACTGGTGCTGATTGGGCAATTTACAGAAAACGCTCACCAGGGGCCATTACATGCATGCAGAGGATTACCTCAGACAGGGTATATAAATTTAGCTGTATAGTCTGTCCAGGCTTGAGTCTGTCTGTTGTCAAAGTTAAAACACATGCCGTATTCGTCCACCTGGCGATCAAAATGGGTACTGGGAATAGCTAAAAATGCTCAGTCATCAAGTCATATATGTTCAAGTGTATTTTACTGGTTTTGCACATTCTAGTATTTTTTTACTCGTCAGGTGGAGAAATTTGGTCGGTAATAACATTAGACAGATTGTAGTGAATCTTAAGTCAAGTCTTGGTATGCCTTAGATGAATTTTTAATTTAATTTCAAAATGATTTACTGGTATCCATGCAGGCTGTATCTTGGAGTTTTAAACTCCAAATACCAGCTCTTACCTAACAGTGATAACTATAATTTTCCCCTGATAGACAAGAAATTGATGGAAATTCTTTATTCAATAGGGTCCCACCTTGAATATGAACCCTGGTTTCCAAAACAATTATTACCTTTGTTAATTAAACTTTTGCAATAGCCTAATTTATCTGTGAATTGCTTGAAAACAATAGAATATATACAGCATTCCTCGTAATCGTGATTATATTCAACGTCTGCTATAGCAGTAATTTTTATAGTGATTATAAGATTTTTACGAATCCCAAATCAGCATTGTTCTGTGTACTTTAGCTTTCTACCTTTATAATCTTTTTCGAAAATTATTGAAACAAGACTTGCTTTTCTTATAAATATGCAAACATTAATTCTTTTAAGTCATTTTCGAATATTGTCATTTCCGAAAATGTGTTACAGGAACCCAATGAAATTTAGCTCTGAACACTGATTATTGGTGGTTGCAGATTTCTAGTTTTAACAGCTTATTGCCAGCTGCCTCTGTCGTAACTTTGTTGCTATTGCTTTTATATTGATCGCTGATTATGCGCCATATTGTGACCACAGCTGTCTTCCAAAGCAAAACAAGTCACCATTTGTATTAGCAATGGTCAAGTTAAAATGGAAGACAAAGCATGTCAGCCTATATGAGGTGTAAGACATTTCCAAAAATTAATTTAAAGGAAAACTCCAATATAGATATTTATTTAAGATATTTATATATAATGTTTGCTAATGGAACCTTTCTTTAATATGAAATATTGATTTTATAAAGTTGTAGTCTGAAAAGTGCAGTGCTATATTTATTAAGAATTTACGGGAAAAAAACTATATATATACATTATGTTTTTATAGTTTTAACTTCAGGTTGTCTGTACTATTGTTATTCAAACATCTGTATATAAAGCAACATTCATTAAATAATTCAGACAACAGATGGATTTATTTTTATTTAGTAATGTACGTATATGTTGGCAAATTCATATGTTGCACATCTTGTTTTATAATCCTTTTTATACTCATATTTTTAATTATTAATATTTTGTATTGATTTTCTTCAATTGGAACCACTTGTAGTAAAAAAAAGCTGTCTAGACAAATTTGCTGCAATTCGTAACGGTATATTATCGTATAGACACACGTAATGTCTGCAAATATGTTTATACATATTTTCTAAATATTACCTCTGCATCCATACATCATTTAGTGGTGTCTGATGTATTTTCCCCATTCTTGCATTTGATTATGCATGGGTTATTCCTATAATTGATTACCTGTTTCATATTCTGTGAATATGTCCAAGAATGTTATCGTCCTACTTGTTGTTGTTGTTGTTGTTGTTGTTATTACTTCACCGTTTTTTTTCTTAAATATATATTCTTCATTTTCGCTCTTGTGGAGATTTAATTCCGCTTCGTGTGCCTTGTAACTATATTTTTTGCTCTTATTCTTCCTTTGTATGAACTTTTTTCTCCTACATGAAGCGGTAAAATATAGCAGCTTTGGGCAAGAAAGTGTGATATATAGTCAGGCAAGCAATGCACTGTCACCAAAAACAATGATCATGTCCATTTTCATTAAGCTGTGTCCATTCGCTTGAACAAAATCTACTTGGAATTTCTGTAGTGCTTTTCTTCTTGGTTATACCAGTCTCTTGAAATCTTATGCTATTTCGGTGAAAGAAACGCCTGCAGATGGCAAAGATATATCTCGCCTTATTTCTAAGTAGAGGAGGTTATTATAAGTAACACTATCTGCAAAGATTTAGAAAAGTGTTAAAGCATTTGGAGAATTTTTGTGGACTATGGGAGCCTGCATGTAGGATTTTTTTTTGTTCATGAAAGGAGGGAAGGAGGGGGGGGGTGTAAATTAAGGTGCAAAACAATTTTTTATTAGAAAATGTTCTAATGTTTGCTAAAAGAAATTAATAAAAATTAGTTAATTTAAATGTTGGTGATTAGTTTCTGTCCAGCTCATTCTTGGTTTGAATTGAGTATAACACTGATTTGAAGAAAGTTAATTGTATTTTCATTTAAAGGAAAAGTCATCACAATTTGTAGTGCTCTAATAGGATAAAAGCTTAGTAAAAAGAAAGAATAGTATGACTGCCCTGAGCCATCTTAATTCTGTCACCTAGTGGCTTGGAAGGGAACTATTGAATAACCAATCATGTGATGTCTGAAAGTATATAAAATGTTCACAGTTAATAAAGTACACAATGGTCTAATTGTGTTTTCAGATAATACGTTATTGGCTTTGATTTCTTTCCATGCCACTAGGTGGTAGACTAGGCTTCTAAAATTACTACCAGTTATTTAGCAATTATAATTTAGATGAAACAATGAAAATCTCTGTCAGTGAATGAAAATCATTGATGTCCAATCATTTAATGTCATATTGATTGTGTTTAGTATTTTTCCCTTTGGCCTCGATTCCTATGATGTCAGAAATGTTAGTGATAACTATTTTGAGCTATATTTCCATTTTAAAGAAAAGTTCCATTTTATAGAAAGCATTTGATTAAAGGCAAGAAAAACTTAAAATGGAGTTGGAATTTTAAATTTTAATAAAACCTAAATGGAAACCATGGTGTACATTTTTACCAGACCTGAATACTATATATATAGTGATGCATGGCGAGCAAATGTGTATATCTATTTTTTGTTTTTACACTGGCAATTTTGGATTCACTTTTTCTGCAAAACTATGACATAAAAATTGTAAAGCCAAAAAGGTTACAGTGTAGTAGTAAGAATAAAAATATTTGCACATTTTCCCACCATTCTCCATTAGTGAACTATATGATACTGCCCATGTATTCAATAAACGTATAGATGAATGACTTTTGGTAAATGTGATTAAAACTTTTAAACTTCATTGATGCACATAATTTTTTTTGATTTTATTTTATAAATGACATAAAATGGGTCTTTCACTGTGATAATTACATTTATGTTCAGGATTTTCAAGCAGGTAAGAATAGGTTGTGGTAGCTTTTCAAATGCCAGCAAGGCAAAATATCCTTTTTGGAATGATTATCAGGTGTTGATTATATGCAAATTCTCACTCTTTGCATTAGACAATGCATAATGGATAATCTTCTATTTTCTCTTGTATTTTCAGTGCGACCTATGAGTGTCCAAATTATACCACCGTCCGATCCCTTGTCGGCAAATAAAGCACAACAAATTAGGTGTCAGTCGTACGGTTCTCGACCAGCGCCTCTGATGTCATGGTTCAAAGGAAGTAAACGTTTAAAATCTTCCAAGGACTTCATTTCGGATGATAGAAATGTAACCACTAGCATCCTGACATTTGAACCAACTGTTGATGATAATGGAAAGTTTCTGACCTGCAGAGCTGACAATCGAGCATTGTTTGGAAGTACACTTGAAGATGGATGGAGAATGGATATTCATTGTAAGTTTACATATATAATTACATAAATCAAAAACTATCATTACAGAGTAACCAGGAAATTAGAGCGAAGATTTTTCTTTAGTTTTTAAGTAAGAAATATTTAATTTGCTATACCTATAGGGTTTAATAGACTAATGCATAAACACAAATTTTATTCCCAGGTGGGCAGGTATTTTCAGAAATTGCTAAATAGATTCATATGAAATACCTATTAAACAAATACATGCACATGCTTTTTATTGCTTTCTTATAGCATATTCATTTGCAGTAGGCTATAATTCTAATATTATTAATATTTTTACACAGTGAACGTCATCACCTTACAAAAAGGGAATTACCAATACGTAAACTTATTCATCCATTTTGTGGCATCAAAATTTGGAAAATATATGGATATGTTTTTCAATCATTTCTTGCATATCTTCCTTGTGCTTCATAAAGGACAGGTTGTAGTCTTTTATTTTATGCACAGAAGCGTGGTCGTTATCAGAAAATTGACTACTAACAAATGTGTAAACATAAATTTTAATGGAAATACAGTATATTATTTATTGTTTATAAAATTGCAATCACTTTTAGGCCATATTTCTACTAGTTTTAATATATTTTACTGCAACAACAATTCAATGTTAGGGTTAATTTAAACTTTTTTTAAACTTTATCTCATTATGCCTAATCAGGAAAACTATATTGAACAGAGATAATTTTCAATGGGGTTTTCAAATAAATATAGAATGGGCATATACACTCTCAGAGCAAAAGGTGTTTTTTGGCACCTTTAGGGGTGAAATGAGCTGTAGCACCAGCGGCACCCTATAAGGTGCCAATTGATGCCATCACTAA
>JAQFYV010000374.1:0-11910 GCA_034695065.1 Choneiulus palmatus | reverse complement strand
GCCCCCCCCCCCCCCCCTCAACAACATCCTATTTTAAACCCAATATAAAACGCATCAGCTCAAATTTTCATTAAGTAACATATTTCAGAGTTTCGAGTTTTGCAGAACACAGCAGTGGTGCAATTCCCAATTGGCACGACTGTTCCAAAACGTGCATTATGGATAGACACGTGTATGTGGTTTCCCTAATAATCCATACCTAAGGAATACTTTGGCTCCAAAAGCACAACGGTAATGGGTTTTCATATTTCACTTCTAATGTAGGCCTATCCTGAAGTAAATATGAATTATTCCACAGTGTCGTATTTACTAATTTGTTTCGATGGGGAGGGGGGTAATGAAACCTGGAAGCCCCCACCATCTTCAGTAGATGTGCCACTGTTGCTATACACAAGAGGGCCACATGACGTCATCCTGATTTTTTTTGAGTAGGCCAATGAGGGAAGTCAAAACTTTTATGCATTACAGGAGAACGTAACCCTAAGAAAGTTATTTCTAGACGGTAGAATATGTTAAAAATAACCCATATTCCGAATTTGGCAACTATGTTCAGCCTATAGTTAAAAATATCAGAAAGAAACGTAAAAGGGTGGTATAAAACACCGCTTACACCTCACGTGATACTAACGGGATGTGCAATCCAGACGAAAACCTCTTCCTTCAATACCCCTTTATTGGCTAAGAAGGTGCACCTCCAAAAATTTTCGACAATACTCTATCTGACCCTAACCGGCTCGAAACCTATAAATGCCCTTTGGAGAACATATTTTTAAAATTAGCTAAGCAGTGCCACTGAGCCTTGAGCCTTGAAAGCTATTTATAGCAGTGCCTGTCTGTGTGCCCGGTCAACTTTCATAAAGTATCGGTAATCAAGCAGTGGTGGAAATTATGGAAAACAATACAATCATTAACTGAGAATTCGTCATAGCCTGGCTTATTTAGCCACAACTATAATGTCAACAATATATAGGAAAATTGTTGTATCTGGTGATAATTCGTCACAATACGAGTTTGTTTCAACGAGGTTATACACTGATTGATACAAGTTTGATTATGCATTAAAGTCTCTCCAGAGAGTTTCATATTTCGAGTCAGCTAGGATTGATATAGTATATATATAGTTGCCCTTTTCAGGAATATGCTTGCTACTAGTACCTGTTACAGTACAACGATTTTCATGCACAAGTTTTTGCATAAAATCTGCCCAATTTCGTGCAAAGTTCTGCAGAAAAAGGTAACAATCTTAATTATGTCATTAATTAATAATTAAAACTTTAAAATGACATTACCTCGGCAAATTCAATTCAACTAATTACCCTACAGTCAGAGTGAATGCCATTTGGTAGGAGGGTGATCCTAATATCAGGAGAATTCTCCCACGTCAGTTTAGACTAAACAACATTGTTAAACTAAATTTCTAAAAAATTTTAACTATCTTTCGGAAGACTATTCCATTGTCTAATAGTACGTAAAAAGAAAGACCAGTGATAAATGTCGGTCCTTGCACGCATTTCAATCAAAGGATTCAAATAAGCATGGCGTCCTCGTGCCCTTAAATTGGGTTTACAAATAATTGCAATTAATTTAGAATTGGAAGTCAAGTTTAATCTCTTAAACAAACCAATACTTAAATTTTCCCCGCCGTGACCTCAAAGAATCCCATTGCAAAGTTGTAAGCATCTCAGTCACACTGGAAGTCAATTAATAGTCGCAAAATTAACCACATCTAACCAAATCTAACCACAAAATTAATAAACAATGTTTATGACAATGTTACAATAAGAAATGTGTTACAGTATATAACCAATAATACAAATAATCACCAATGTGTTTACCATAGATACCAATTTGCCTTGTAATTCCAACTTGGTTTCTAATATTTTTAAACCAAACCTGAACACCCGAGGAAGACATGTTCATTCCAGTCCGTGGTATACTCTGTCCGACCCTAACCTGCTCGAAACGTAGAGCCCTCTATAGAACGTATTTTTTTAATTAGCCAATCAGTGCTTTCAGGTAGTGAGATTCGAAAGCACTGATTGCCTAATTTAAAAAAAAAAAATATGTTCTATAGAGGGCTTTATGTTTCGAGCAGGTTAGGGTCAAACATAGTATAGAACGGATGTTTACTATTAGTCCTTTGTCATGTGCTCTATTAGTCAATGTAACAATCTTCCTAAAAAATGATCAAAAGTGTTCAATATTCAATTTAATAATGATTTTTAAATCTCAAAGGACGTGGGAGCATTCTCCTGAATGTGGGATTACCCCCTTATCAAATGGATTATATATATACTGACTGTAGGGTATTGAATTGAATATCCACATCAATACTATCAGAACATGAATCAATACAGCAAATATATTTAGTTTTATTGTTTCATAATAAAAAGTTTTTTTTTCAATTATTCTAGGTGGTCGCAACAGAAACAAGTACTCCAGAAAGGTTCTCCAGTACAGCAACAGTAACAGTGAACATCAGAGATGTCAATGACAACAGTCCGCAGTTTGACAAAAGCAAATACACATTGTCCATCATGGAATCTGCACCTCCTGAAACATCAATTGCTAATATCGTAGTGAGATATACTAAGAATTTAATACCAAAAAAATGAAACATTTATTCTAAATAAAAAGTCTTAAGGGACGGTCCATTGGCGTAATGTTAATCTCCCATAGAGAGTTCATTAATTTTTTATGAAGGACATACAGCATATAAATACTTAACAATACCAAAATTTGGAGAATTTTACAAGCTAGTTCTAGAGTGTATTTTTTGTTATTTTTAAGAAAAAATTGCAATTAATAAAAAAAAAAACGAAATTTTCCACCCAAATTTAAAAAAAAATTATAAATTGACCGTTTTTCCTAGGACAAAAAAGAATTTTTTTTATAAATTTTAATTGATGATGATATAGGCCTACACGCATTGTAAATATTACAACGCCTGCCTTTCATCAACCAAAATTTATAAAAAAAATTGACGGAAAATTAAAATTTTATTCTATTTCGTTTTTATTTTATTAACTGCAATTTTTTAAAAACGCAAAAATAACATCTAGTCCTTTATGCTTTTTGGATAAAAAAATTAATGTGCCTCGAAATGTCTAAAAATCTCTATGGAGATTACCATTACGGTTCCGAGCTCAAGCCCCCTCTTAACAACAAATTTCTCCATTTTTAGGCTGTTGACAGGGACAGCGACAATTTGGGAACTTCTGGCATCCGATACAGTTTAATAGGTGCAGGAGCTGAGAAATTTTTGGTCAATTCGACCACAGGGTTGATCTCAACTGCCAAAATCTCACCGGATTTTCTTGGCCCTTGGCTGGACTTTGAGACCCAAACATCCTACTACTTGACCTACCAAGCACGTGACGAAAGCGGCAAAGGGCTTTTGTCGGTTGTGCCTGTCAGGATCAACCTTTTAGATGCAGAGGACAATGCCCCTGTTTTTGCCAAAAAAACGTATTCTGGGACCATCAATGAAGGAGACGTGGAATTTAGCCCACATCTTATAATTGAAGTAAGTTTATTTCTGATCAAAATAAATGTTTTGTACCTGAAAACTTAATGATTTATAACAAATAGCACTTTTCTGTAGATCTTACTTTAAGGAGGGGGGTTTCATCTATGTTAATCTCCCATAGACATAGTTTTACATTGCCATTTTCTAACCAGAAGGCATAAAAATACAAACTAAATACCAACATTTGTAGAATTTTAATAGCTTGACGAATTGTTAAATCTCCATAGAGATTTTTAGAATTTCGTGGTACATTACCTTTTTATCCAAGGACATAAAAATACATAAAAAACTTCAAAATTTGTAGAATTTTTTAACAGCTCGCGCTAGAGGTTATATTTATTTTTTTTTTTTTTTTTTAAAAAAAATTGCTTTTAATAACAATAAAAAATAATAACGAAAAACAATGAAATTTTTAACATTTTCCATCCATCTTTAAAAATTTGTTATAAATAGTCCGTTTTTCGTAGGACAAAAATAACGACAGTATGTATAGCTGATGAAATTCTCTACATTTTAGCAATTTTATATATTTTGTAATAAATTTTGGTTGATGAAACACGCATTGTAAATATTAGTAAGCCTGCAATTCATCAACCAAAATTTATCACAAAATATATAAAATTGCTAAAATGTAGAGAAATTCAGCATCTAAAAAATACTGTCGTTCGTTTTGTCCTACGAAAAACGGACGATGTATAACAACTTTTTAAAAATGGATGGGGAATGTTAAAAATTTCAATCATTTTCGTTTTTATTTTTTATTTTATTAAAAGCAATTTTTTTAAAAAAAATAAAAATAACATTAGTCCGAGCTGTTAAAATTCTTCAAATTTCGATATATTTTTTATGTATTTTTATGTCCTTTGGATAAAAAAGTAATGTACCGCGAAATTCTAAAAACATCTATGGAGATTTAACATTACGGTTTCGACTCATGCCCCATCTTTAAAAAAAATGCTAAGATGTAGTGTATTTCATCAGTTAAAACATGCCATCGTCATTTTCTTTCTAAGACAAATTAACGATTTCTAACAAATTTTTAAAGATATGCAAAAAAACGATAAATTTTCATTAAAAACAGGTTTTATTTTTAAATGTATTAATCGCAATAATTTTTTAAAACGAATCCAAGCAATTCACCTAGCTATTGAAATTCCACAAATTTTGGTGTTTTTTATTTTATGACTTCTGGTTAGAAAATGACAATGCAAAATTATGTCTATGGACGATTTACATGGTTGAAACCCTTTCTTAATGACATATTTTTTTCTTTTGCAGGCAAAAGACAAAGACAAAAGTTCTGTCTTAAGATACGAAATAATTGATGGAAATATTAATAAACTCTTCATCATAGACTCCTTTAGGGGTGAATTACGTGCATCGAACTCATCAGGACTTTATTTAGGAACAACTAGAACGAACAGGTAAACAACTTAAATAATTCAATTCAGATCAATTCAACTAATTACCCTACAGTCAGCAATTAAATGCCATTTGGTAAGGGGGTAATCCCACTCTCAGGATAACTATCCTATTTAATGCGAGAATTAATGTGAGTGCGATCGTGGCCGACTTTTAGTGGAACTGCCTCAGCATTCGCCTGGAGAAACTTTGGGAAAACACGAAAACCAAAGTCGAGACAGCCGACCTGGGACTTGAACCCAGGTCTCCTGAATGCCAGTCCGGTGTCTTACCAACTAGACCACCATGGCAAACAATTTTGTCAGTCATTATAATACATGGTGTTAGACATCATTATGCAATCAATATATTTTGATTGAAATAAATTTTGTAATATATGGACAGCACAAATTTAGAATTTTCATATAATTTTTAATAAATAAAAATTTCCATAAATAATAACTAAATAATATCTGTTTTCAGATTTAATCTTACAGTTGAAGTAATGGATGATGGCAGAAACACAGATAATACAACAGTAATGGTATCTGTACAGGTAACTAGCATTTAAATTAGTTTTAATATTCTGGAAATATTCTCTCGAAGTATTTACAATTAGAGTTTAATATTTTTAATTTCCAGGCTATCAATAACAATATTCCAGTATTCGATCATAAAATATATAATTCCGTCATAGGGGAAACAGCATCACCTGGTAAGAGTTTTGGTTTGAAGATGAAGTCCACATTACAAAAAAAAAATTGTTTCAAGAGTAAATATTAACAAAACACTATTCCTAAAATATCATAATTGTGATATCCGTATTTACTTTATAAAAATTAAAATAAATTTGAAATGAGACTATTGCTGACGTCATTTGGTCTTTCAATCGAGCAAAGATGACTTACTCAAAGAGATTTTGTTAATAAACGTGGTACATTGCACGTGCAAATTGCATTGATTGTCCTTGAGTTGCACGTGAAAATTGCATTGTATGCCCTGGTTTTGCATGAGAAAATTACATTACGTATCCTGGATTTGCATAATGTGGCCATATAACGTCATTGACATGTTAACTGGAATTTCACCCTTGATTTATTCTGCTACGACAGATATTATTAAATAAGTATGCATAACATAGTTGTGAAATTTTAGGAGAATTAATTTTTTAATATATACTTTGAAATAAAAATAATTTTCTAGGGTAGACTTGCACTATAAAGGGGAATAAAACCCTCGGAAAAAGTTATTTCTAAACGATAAAGCATATCAAAAGTAGTCCATATCCAAAATTTGGCAAGTATGTTTAGCCAAGTTTATTTTTAAAAAAATCAGAAAGAAACATAAAATCGTGGTATGAAAAACTGTTAACACCTCCAATGGTCTGAATGTGACGTGTCAACCAGACGAAAACCTCTTCCTTCCCTACCCTTATTGGCTATTAGTAGAAAGGTGACACGTCACTGGAATATCAGTGTATTCCAGGTAAACGGTGTTTTATACCACGCTTTTTGGTTTATTTATGATTCTTTAAAAATAAACCTGGCTGGACATAGTTGCCAAAATTTGGATATGAACTATTTTGATACGCTCTATTATTTAGAAACAACTTTTTCAGAGGGTTTCATGAAATTTTCTTTAAATCACGATTACTGGACCCCATCAAAGAGATTTTCATCCCTTCTATATGTTTGAACAGGAACTTTCGTAAATCGTGTTTCTGCCACGGATTTGGACTCGAGAGATGGAGAGACTGTTACCTATCGGATATCAAGAGGAGCAAAGGACAATTTTGTAGTTAACGAAACGGATGGGGTCATCACAGTGTCTCATAATGTCCAATTTAATTACGACAAGATACCGCTGTATAATATTGAAGTGATTGCCAAATTTGAACTCTATTATCATCCTGTTACACTTGTAGACAACTTAAAATAGGGAGTAATTAGTCAAAATCGACTTAACTTGCCAAATGGTGCCAAAAGATGGCACTAAAAAACCTGTATTTTATGTTGTCCATGAGTGTGGATCTTCTATGCTGTTCTTACTTTCAATTATTTTCTTACAGGTTATTGCAATAGACGAAGGAAACCCGCCGAGAACCGCCACTGCAACATTAGTTGTTATGATAAATAACACGAATGACCAGCCTCCGAGATTCTCACCAAAAGTGCAGCGGGCTCAAGTTTTTGAAGGTATTTTTCAATAACACAAAGACTATTATTATTGCAGTGAAAAACTACGATTTTTTTTTTTTGAAAATTTCAGATGCCAGACCAGGCACAGTTATTTATAAGTTAAATACCACAGATCCGGATGCAGATTCAGATACCGCTCTCAAATTTTCAATTATGGACCAAGTGAAAATAATTAACAGAATGGGTAAAGAGTTATCGTTGGATATGAGCAAAAATTATGTACGTAACTAATAAATGCACTTAATGGATCGTTCAAGCAATGTTAACCGTCTATAGAGAATTTAAGTCATCAATACTTTCTAACCAAGCGTAAAAGTACATAAAAAATACCAAATTTTGCAGAGTTTAAATACCCAGGTCATACAGTAGTCCTTATTTCAAAAAAGTATTTTAATAAATAAAATATAAACTTAAAAAGTGTAAAATGCAATTTTAACATTGTCCGTTTTTCTTAGAACATAAAGGACGATTGTACATGTATGTTTTGAAAGCTGATGAATGTCCCATTTTTAGATTTTAGTCAAGATCATGTTGAACATGTTATGATGATCCTGTTCAGCTCTTTTGCAAGTACTTAAAAAAGATCTATCACCAAGAACTTAAAAGAACATGACCAGGACTTAAAAGACCAGGCAAGTATTTCTGTAAGATCATGCAAGATCTTGCAGAAATACTTGGCTAAGAAGAGTAGTGTACTTTAATCTCTACGGTGGATTAACATTGTTCCAAATCCCCATTAACATTGTTGCAAATGTATTAGTTTACAAAATATTATATTCCTCATTTCAAATGTAGGATTTCTTCGGCATTGATGAGAACACGGGTGAAGTGAAAGTGATCAAAGAGTTGGTCAGAGAAAAACAGGCGGAAGTTAGCTTAAAAGTGATGGTCACTGATACAAGTGCAGAATCCCCACAGAGTGGAACAGGTAAAGACAATCTATTTGAAACATGCTACGATACTTGTTCTAAAAGATCAATGTCTCCAACATTGAAATTATTTCTAAATTCAATGCAATTAAAACTGATTAACTTGCAAACAGTATATGTAATGCCACAAAGTAGGGGTGTAAACCCACATTTGGGAGAAGGCTCCCACGTCTTTTAATTAAAACTTTAACATAATTATTAAACTGTTTATCGAACACATTTGAACGATTCTTAGAAAGATTATTCCATAGTCTGATAGAGCGCAAGAAAAAGGATCAATAGCAAGCATCCGTTTACCACGGATTCCCTTAAGACGATTGGAGTGACCATGTTGTTGTCTGGCATTCAAATTGTATTAAAATATTAGAAACTAAGGCAGAATCATCATGTAATCAGAATGTAAAGGATTGTCTTCCTTTTTTCTTTTCCTTTGTTGAAAAAACAATGATTTTGTTTTTATTGGAATCGTCATGCATTTCAGATGTGTTTATTGGGTATTTTAGTGAAATGCTAAAAAATTCTTTTTTAATGTCCTTATTTTTCATTTTTTTATTAAATGGCATGGTCATTATATCGAACCACTTTTCTTAAAATCAACTGCATCATTGGCCTACTCTGACTACATGACATCTTTCTGTTCTAGGAACACTAGTAATTACAATTATAGATGTGAACGATGCAGCTCCATTCTTTCCGGCACCATGGAGTCCAGAAAATCCTGTAATTTCCATCAATATCTTGGAAGAGCAACCTGTGGGTTCTATTGTGTACACGTTTGTGGCCATTGACGAGGATTCCAACATAGTTAACTATGCCATCCTTCCCGAGGATCAGTATTTTGAAATCGATGCCATTTCTGGTAAGAAAATTAGTCTTCTGTAATGTTAAATCATCGTTCGCGAAGAAGGCGAAAATTCCCATTCAAGGGAATTGCTTTTGTTAAACAAAATACATTATCAAAGCATTTCCCAATGTGCAGGAAGCCACACAATCATAGTTCACATTCTAATAAGTATGATGATCAATACATTATCAACGGCTCATACAATACTCCCCTTAAATTTACATTTAATGCAAAGAAATGAAAAATTCGACGTCATCTCATTATTTCCGAGATTTCCCTGGATTAAGATGATGATGTAAGTTACAATGAAACTATGTCATAGCTGTGCATGCACAGTTCTTTCAAACATCTGATGCATGATAGGACATCATGGGAATGACGTGCACATCTAAGCGCTTCAAGTTCATTTTTATTTATTTAATATTTGATAGAACATAATTGCTATAGTTAAGACCAACAATTTTTGTATATGCTCTTTTAATTGATGACAACTTATATGAAAATGTATTGCGTCACTTCCGCAATGAGAATAAATTACATACAGCACTTTAATAAGAGTATGTCGACAATAGTAATATTTTGGATTAATTCTGAAAGCAAAAGGAATAGATGGGCTCTAGCCAAGTCTCAGATACTTATGAGCTTGAATTCAAGCATGACATGTCCAACAATTAGTAAATAGTGTAAATGGGTTAATTGCAATTTCCAACATTTTGCAGGTGTGATGACAACCAAGAGTGCCATCGATTACGAAACGACCCAGCACATTGAATTCGTAGTTGCTGCCTTCGATTCGGGAGTTCCTCAGCTCTCGGCCATGGCCCTCGTCACGGCCTCCATATCCAATGTGAACGACAACGACCCAGTCTTTAACCAATCAGAGTACTCTGCTGACATTCTGGAACATTCAGCTGAAGGAACTTATGTCGTCACGGTCTTGGCAGAAGACGATGATCTTGAGGAATTTGGCAACGTGCACTATAGCCTGACTGGCCCAAGAAGTGAGGATTTCATCATCGACCAAAACGGAATTATTCGCGTTGGACCGAAAGCCAGCTTGGACAGAGAGCAAGCTTCAGCTTTTGTGATTCATGTTGTTGCAAAAGATGAGGCTTCCGACGAGATGGTCCGGAGATCCGCATCTGTTCCGGTGAGATATTACTGCAGTTAAATCACTTACCAAAAGACCTTCTTCTTGATGGGTATGAATCACTTTTTGCAATTTAGGTGAATATCATTTTGCTCGATATCAACGATAACATGCCAAAGTTTTCGGAACATGAATACAAGACATCCGTAATGGATGGCGTCCTGGTTTTTCCACCTACGCCAATCTTGCAGCTATCGGCAACCGATGCTGATGACGGAGAAAATGCCCTAATTCGTTACTCGATTGCAGACAGAAATGACGAAGGTCTGTTTCTATACTATTTTGAATTTACATGGACTATAATGACAGTATTGTGTCACCCAAATCTTCCGCAACTATAGATGAAGAGACTTCTGAAGATGCAATTGTAACATAGCACAATTACAAAATACTCATTTTTTTATTTTGGTACTTCTAGGTTTGTTTTATTTAAATCCTCAATCTGGAGTGTTTTTCCCGAATACCTCATTAATTGGACGGACAAAGACGTACCACTTGCAAGTGGAAGCCCGCGACATGGACGGCGATGGTCCCAATTTCGATCGGGCCAACGTAGTCATAGAAGTTCAAGAAGTGAATGGAAATGCTCCGAGGATTGTTACCCCCTCGTATAAAAATTCAACTTTGCATATCTTTGAGGTTAGTTTCTAACAAGTTCAGAAAACGTGGAAAAATTCTCTCCTCTTGATTGCAAAATAATCCAATTCCAGAATGAGCTTCCCAACCAGCAGATATTATGGACAATCCATGCAGAAGATCCTGACAAGGGCTCCAATGGGCAGGTGCACTACTTCATCAAAGACGATGATAGAAACGTTGTGGAAACCCGTCTCTTTTCGATTAATGCCGATACCGGACAGTTGAAACTAAATGGACCTCTGGACAGAGAAGAAATGTCCAAACATTTGGTAAGAAAAAAAAAGAAAAAACAATTATGGGAGAAAGAAATTATGATAACTTTGCGTAAACGTCTCTTTCTCCATGGTCAGTTGGTGATCGTAGCAAGGGATGAAGGAGTACCACAGCCTCTAGAAACACTTCAACAAATGGTCTTGGTAGTTAAGGACAAAAATGATAATGAGCCACGATTTCCAAGAACAATAGTAAGTTTTACAATATTTTCACTTATTAAGCAGAAATAGTAGCTGTAAACTGCAGAGTTTCAACATTGACGAACACTAGAATCAAATGTTTTCAAGAAACCCAAAGATGACAATACCTTTGTATGGATACCCATGGTCAGAAACCTTAAATTAAGTTGTATAAATCCGTTTGTAATTTACTTTCATAGTTTACCGATCCATACACTTTCAAAATCGAAGAGAATCTTCAAGCTGGGGCCCTGGTTGGTCAATTAGAAGCAGTGGATGATGACACTCACGAAAATGCCATCATTTATTACTTTCTAATTGGTAAAATACAACTGTAATGAAAAAGTCTAAATTCGTAACAGTGAAAATGACCTATTTTCTTTAAATCTTTATAGATGCCAGCGAGAAAGATGTATTTGCAGTGGACAAACTTACTGGTAGCATCTACACAAATCGGTCATTAGATTTTGAACAAAGACAACTCTACGAGATGCTCGTGAAAGCAACAAATAATGCATCCTACATTCCCTCTCAAGTAAGTATTTATTATCTCAAGAAAAACTTATCCAGTCAATAAATTTCAAATTGCACGTCTATCCAATGAAAAACATTTCGTCTATAATTATACCCGTGTGGTTCTACTTTGCAGAAAAACTATAACCCATGAAAACATTTTCATCAGTATTACTGAAGTATTTTAAACTGCAGTACTGCAGTTAAACAGCAGTGAAACTGCTGTATTACTGCAGTTAGTTAGCAGTTTTATGG
>JAQFYV010000373.1:0-11911 GCA_034695065.1 Choneiulus palmatus | reverse complement strand
TATAATACATACTCTGGTTTGTATACCGGACAAGGTTGACTTGCATCCGTCTGTTGGGACAAGCCCACATCTCCGTACCTGGTAATTACATGGGGTCTATGGAGAGAGTGGCTGTAAAATGACAATTTCCCTACTACTCATGCTCCCTCCAGTATATATAGAGCTCAGTGATTTTAACCTGCCTATTAGCTCAATATTTTGAGTGAATACTTCCTGCCTGTGACCTGGCTCGAGCCTCTCCTGCATGCATGCATGTATCCCGAGCCCCCCAAGGCAGGCGGGTCCCACCAGTTGAGAACCACTGCTATAGATAACAATTTCACTGAACATATTTTACAGCCCTTGCAAATATGGCCACCAATCTATAATGGAATATGAGAAATTTACAATAATGTAAATTTTGAACTTGCATACTATTACTGTGTATTTCATTTAAAAAAATGACATTTCCTTTAAAATGGTCTAGACACCCAAACCATTTTTCATTGGATCACTTTGTGGATTGGCCATAAATATTAATATTAATATCTTTCCAAATTTACGTAGAAATTCTATTTATGTAACATATAATTATTTTTATGTTATATATAAATATATATTTTATAATTTTTTTTATAAATAATATCTAAAATATGAATTTTTATGTAAAATTATACAATAATGCTATATACACATAATAATGATTTTTCATGGGTATGGGGGAATCAGCTAGGACCATATGACCTTCTATGGATCCATCACTGATATTTATACTTATACAGGGTGGCCCAGATTAATATACACTCTTCGAAAAAATGGTGCTTCATGGAACTACTTTCAGTTCCATCCCATGCTACTGGGGTGGAACTGATTTGAGTTCACCATGGAACTGATTGTATAGTTCCAAATATAGAACCTTTACTTGAGTTTCACAAAGACCACAACAAGTTCTTTTATGGAACTATTACTTTAGTTCTACTATGAACTTACATAGGGAACTCAAGAAACTGATGTTTCTGGTGAACCAGGACCTAGCAAAGTTCTATATAGAACTGCTATTCGAGTTCTGTAAAGACAACAACCAGTTCATTTATGGAACTGTCTTTTCAGTTCCACTATGAACTTATATAGTGCATTCAAGGAACTGATATTTCTGGTTAACTGGGAACTAGAACAGTTCACAAAGGAACCGTCACTTCAGTTCCATCATGAACTAACATACGAGTAGTTCATCCAAGGAACTTGTGTTTCAGTTCAATTTGGAACTAGCACGGTTCCACAAGGGTACGTTTTACTACAGTTCCACAAAGAATTCATTCAGTTAAATTTTTGAAACTTATTCTTTTCAATTTCAATTCAACTCATTACCTTACAGTCAGCAATTAAATGCCATTTGATAGGGGGGGGAGTGGTAATCTCACTCTCAGGATAACTATCCTAATTAATGCGGTCGTGGCCGACTTTTAGCGGAACTGCCTCAGCATTAGCCTGGAGGAACTTTGGGAAACCACGAAAACCAAAGTCAAGACAGCTGAGTACAGCTGGTGTGACAAAACTTTAAACCGTGGCCTACTGACCTTGAAAAATTGAATAGATTTCAGGAAAATTTTCCTCCATTGCACATGTCTAAAGGTTGGAAATTTCATATGACCTTCCAATCGATGCCTGCTTCCTGTTTTATCAGTAGCAGCCATTTTCAAAGGGGATTGATTAAAAGTTTTGTTAATGGAAAAAAGGCTCACCAGAACGCTCTGCCTAATCATCAGGTTTTACTGAAACTGACTATAGTGCTTGAAGATGCATATATGACTTGAATGACATTTGTCTGTGATGTAAAATCCTGAAGCATGCAAGTTTCGTTTGAATTGCGGTTAACATGAATAGAATAGATTGTGAATTTAAATGGAAATAATCGATGGTAACTGTAACCAGGGTTCAGAATGTTGTACAAACAAGAGATACACTCGTAAAATCAATGGAAATGCAAAATGATCTGAAACTCATCTATCACAAACATGAACCAAATTTGGCCACATGGTGGCATAAAGGAATACTAGATTTACCTGGAAAGGTTCAGAAAGGAATGGATGTCAGGGAAATTCTTATAGTAGCACAGAAAGTCAGGGTAAATCATGGTAAGTCCTGAAGAGAAATTTGGTTAGGGAAAGTTAGTGAATAGAAATTTGGTCAGGATAAGTCAGGGAAATTCTCATAGTAGCACAGAAAATCAGGGAAAGTTAGTGAAGAGAAATTTAGCCATAGAAAGTCAGGAAAATTCTCATAATAGCACAGAAAGTCGGGGAATATCATGAAAAATCAGTGAATAGAAATTCTCATAATAGCAGAGAAAGTCAGGGTACGTCTGGGGAAGTCAGTGAAGAGAAATTTGGTCAGGATAAGTCAGGGAAATTCTCATAGTTGCACAGAAAATCAGGGATAGTCATGGAAAGTCAGTGAAGAGAAATTTGGCCATAGAAAGTCAGGAAAATTCTCATAATAGCACAGAAAGTTGGGGAATATCATGAAAAATCAGTGAATAGAAATTTGGTCAGGGAAAGTAAGGGAAATTCTCATAATAGCAGAGAAAATAAGGGTAGGCCTACGTCTGGGAAAGTCAGTGAAAAGAAATTTGGTCAGGAAAAGTCAGGGAAATTCTCATAGTATAGCTCAGAAAGTCTTGAAAAGTCTGGGAAACTGGCCAGTTGCCATTTTCTAGCCAAAAGAATTAAATTATAAACATTTTCCATCCATCTTTAAATAAAATTTTTTTATAAACCGTCCGTTTTAACTAGAACAATAAAAAATAGGCTTACGGCATGTTTTAGCTAATGAAATGTCTACATTTTAGCAATTTTGTATATTTTTCATAAATTTTGGTTAATGAAATACAGGCTTTCTAAAATTTACAATGCGTGTATTTCATCAAGCGACACCGGACTGGCATTCGGGAGACCTGGGTTCAATTCCCAGGTCGGCTGTCTTGACTTTGGTTTTCGTGGTTTCACAAAGTTCCTCCAGTTGAGGCAGTTCCACTAAAAGTCGGCCACGACCGCACTCAACTCACATTAATTCTCATATTAAATAGGATAGTTATCCTGAGAGTGAGATTACTCCCCTACCAAACGACATTTAATTGCTGACTGTAGGGTAATTAGTTGAATTGAATTGAAAACATTTTGACCTTTGGTGTCAAAAAGCGAATGAAATGCTTGGAATTGTGTCAATCAAATGAAGTTTGGTCGATGTGAAGTCTTGCTTTTTGTTGGTTTTTAAAGATTAAAGGTAAAAATTGTTTGACCCAATTAGGATTTAAAATGGAGTTCAAATGGACTCTAGCACACTTGGCTATGGAAATGCACATTTACATTAAATTTTCCATCTTTGTAAAAATTCTTAAAAACAGTTTAGAATTTGCTTCAATTAGATGTTATAAAGGGAGACCATGGAGCAAACGGCTTCATGGTTGTTTTGAATGCAATGTGTTAAAACTTATAAAATGTATTGATAGTCAATTACTCAATGGATAATTGCTTCAATTTCATTTATTTTCAAATTTAAGTTTCCAAATGGTTTATAACAGTGTGCCTTATTTGGACCACTGCTTTTAATAAGGTCCAAAGTGTTGAGGACATAATTCTTTATACACTAAATATAAGATTATTGTTCAAACTCTTTAATGGCATCACACATTGATAGGATCAGGCTAATTCTACATATTGCATAATTCATAATTGATAGAATTTCAATTTATACAGAAATAATAAATAAATTCTGTTATTTGGGCCATATTAGGCTTGCAATTCTACCTTATACCTTATAATAAGATCTGTTTTAATTTGTAAGCAACATTACGTTTATGGTGCATGTAATGCAGGGTCAACAGCATAGGAACAGATGCAGTAATGAGCTATGTGGACTGTCTAATTTTCTTGTCCCATATCAGCTTGTCCATTTCCATGATTTTTATATACAATGCATTGAAATGGACTTAGATCCCCTACAGCTCTGGGTTTCTGGAAGAACTAAGAGTTTATTAGTATTGATACTTTCATCTAGAGAGAAAGAAAGCAACATTGATCGCATTATACAAGATGGCTAATGGCCTGACAATTGTGAACTTGACTGATACAATTGAATTTGTAGGTCATTCCACTGTGGATTAAGTAGTGATTATGATAATAATGATGAAAGGATTGCAAAAATACATTATCCAATTTTCTAGAGTAGGTCCTCATAGAAAGCTAATGGCTGCCTTCATTAGTTGGACAATGTAAACAACATCCAAAATATTGTCATTTATGAAAATTGAAAATACACAGAAATTATGGGTGCTTTTTAAGTCACTACATGTGCTGAATATATATTCTGTTTAAGTATATATACTTGCACAATGACCATTCTTCCTACCATCTACCCTCCCTCAATTGTCTAAATTAGTTGACAAATTAATGTAAAGTATAAACCTAGCATATTACCATGCATTGTCCATGGCATGCTAATGTTTAGAACCTAGGCCTTTTCAAGGGAACTATACAAGAATTATCTTTTCAACAAAGTCTAACCTTATAAAATTAAAATGCTTTTCTGAATATTACAAAATTTTCTCAGTTTTAATTAATTATGCTAATGTCAAGTTTTCAGGAAAAACACTTCAAATGCATGTATGTCGTCATTTTTGCTTCATACTCAATATACTTTTATATATGATTTACGTCATACAGGCTGATCTTTTGCATATTAATTAAAGGTCGAGAATACCAGAATTTTTCTTTTTCAATATCACTAGTCAACTAGCTACTTTCGGATACTTCAACAAACAACTGTCACTCATTTTGGCATATAATTTCCAAGAATATTTGTATAATGTCAATAGGAGATTAAAAATGTATTTTTACAATTTATTGGGTAAAATCAATATAGCTTTAATTGCAGGCTAAAACGTGCATAAATGTCATTGTTCTTTCATACAACAATTTTAATTACATATATTTGGGCATTCACAACATATAACATTATGAACTCAGGGATATCTGCACCTCAAATGTGTATATGGGTGTATTCATATATCAATGCATACATAGACTATTTAAACACATTTCCTGAAGTACTAAAAATTGATTATGCATCACAGGGGATATATATGGTATAACATCTTGATTATAGAATGCATGTATATGGAAATCTTAAAAAAGCACATGAAATTAATCATAACTGAAATCCTTGTACAAAAGGATAAAATAATCTATACACAACATAATATACATATACTTTCAAAACCATTTTAAGGGGAATGCTACCCTTAGATAAAGTTATTTCTAAACGATAGAGCATATCAAAAATAGCCCATATCCAAATTTTGGCAACTATGTTCAGCCAAGTTTGTTTTTAAAAAACATCAGAAAGAAACATGAAAATGTTGAAATTAAACACTGTACACCTCTAATGGTATTCCAGTGACGTGCAATCCAGAATACAACCTCTACCTTCAATACCCTTATTGACTAAGAGGTAGAATGGCACGTCATTGGCATACCACTGGAGGTGTAAAGGGTGTTTTACCACGTTTTTATGTTTCTTTATTATTTTTTTTAAAACATAAACTAGGTTGAACATAGTTTCCAAAATTTGAAAATGGGCTATTTTTGATTTGCTCAATGGTTTAGAAATAACTTTTTGAGTAGTTCATCCCCCTTTAAGTGTACATTTTAGGAGGACGGGTGTCATAGAAAGAATAACACTTAACTACACAGTGAAATAAATATTTTTCAACAGTCTAAATGGTTATTTGTACATTTTTTCTAAACATTTAACAGTACATGTTAAATTATTTAAAAAAAGGACAAATAAGCATTTACAAAGACTATTTCTAAACATTTATTTTCATAGTATATATATGTTACAAGAACAGAAAATAAACCATCAAACCTTTGAAAGAGTGAATTGAGTACTTTTTTTAATATCTCCCCACAAATCTCAGCACAAATTTTCCAGACAGTTGAAATTGTTATATCTACAACTCAGTGGACTAAAACTACATTGTGTTAATTGACATTTAACATATATAGCCAGTTGAATTAGATTGAATACGTTAAGCATTGGTAAAAAGTCATTGTTAACCATTCAAAACCAAATGTAGCAATCGTTTCCAAATGCTATTCCAACAATTACAGCAATTGCAACAATTGTTTGCACTTTAATAAAAATCCAAGCTTAAATTCCAACCAACTACTGTCATTGTGTAAAACTAAATGTAAAGCATTTTGGCTAACAATTTGAAGCATTTTGGCTAACAATTTGTTACTGTATTCACTTGCTAGCACGCAATAACAATTGCACAATGTAATAATACCGGTATATCATTATTTAAGTTTAATTGCATTACCAGAACTTGTTTTGTTTCATTTTGAAAAAATATAGAAAATGGTTTATGGTGATTATATCCTGAGTTTAGATAAAATTTGGGAGATTTCTTTAAACTATTTAATGTATTTGTTCAGTTTATTGGACCATTTCCACTACCATTTTGCTATTATTTGATTTACATGGCTTCAAAAACTTTACCAGTAACTGCATTCATAAAAATAAAAGGAAAAGATCAATTACCTGAAAATTTAAATTAATGTCTTTTCAAGGCTTATACATGCTGGGTAAATAGTATTAAATTTTTCTCAGATGTCTAATTTAAGATGCTGTGGTTCCTGCACAATATTTGACACCTTAAAAGTTGCCAAAACAATTTTCTTAATTGAATTTGTAATATAATTCTAAACCCTCCTCCCGAGGGTTAAAATTCAATACAATACAATAGCCTTTCTTTGCAATTAACTGATGCATGTTTTAAACAATTGTCAAAGTAAATTATTTTAAATTGTTTAAATTTGCTTATTGTTTTAATATGCAGTGTATAAACCAATGTTTAAAATTATTTATTTCTAAACCTTATTTTTTTTTTACAATATTAATAGCATGCACCAGTTTAATGATATAGATCGTAAACTTTAGTAATTTTATTTGAAATTAAAATGACATTGGCAATTCCAAACATACTATAATTGGGCCTATCATGATTCATATATAGGCTGAGACTATAAAAAAGAATTATTTATAAACATTGTCTTTGTAAATGATTATGTATCCCTTTTTCTAAATGTTTAGAAAAACTTAACAAATAATCATTTAGAAATAGGCCTACTAATTCTAAACATTTGTTATTATAGTGCATTCAAAATGTATGAAATAACTGCTGGTAATAGTGGTAACTGCTGATGTAAAACTTGTAAGGAATTTCAGGCTATAAGTATTGAAAATATATGAAAATGAACATCAAAACTGATCAAGTGTATTGTGAGTTAAAACATATGCACTATAAGAACAAAGGTGCCATTTTTTTTACCACATTTGGCACATTTTGGTTATTTTTTAACTATACACTGTAAAATGAAATGTGGAATTTCTGAACCAATATATGATATATCCTATAATTAACTAATTTGTTACTTATACATAATTCTCCTATATACATTTTGTTTATTTTATTATATATATAATATAAATAGATTCAAAAATTTTATATTTACATATATATATGAATAACTCAATGGTGCACGGCATTTGTGCTACATGTGAATTGGAACACATATATAGCAATGCCAACAGAGATAAAAGTCCCAAATAATTTCCCAAAAACAAAATTGTTCAAAATTCGATAAAACATTAAGAAAACTTAAAAAACCTATACCATGCATGCAGACCGAATATTATGTCAAATTATCGTGGTGGTAACCATGGAACATTTATAGGCCAACACTATTAGTGCATACTTTATATTACAAAATATAATGTAAAAGAAGGACGGTTTGTCGTTTCCTCCTCTAAATTGATTTCTTTCACTAATGTATGTATTTATACAAAAAAGGCATAAAGAAGTGTTATTCTGCAATAAACGATGAAGTAAATGAAAATGCATATGAGCCTAAAGATATATTCTTCACGGTGTTGAAGTGCTAGTATGCATTTTCTCACTTTCTCCATTTACTTTCTCTCTCTCATCACCAATGATGGCAAGTGAACAAGACTTGAACAATTTTTGCAACATGAACATGGGTTAGTGAAGCAATTTGATCGCACTTTTCTACACTTTCCAGAATTGATTTAAAAAAAAAAGTTTCAAGGTATACGAAAAATAAAAAAAGATCCATGGAATGATCCAAAAGTGATATTTAACAAAATCCCATAATATTTTGTTTCAAGTGGAAGCAATATACTTCTCATATATACATGTACACAGTTGCAACATCAATTTGATTTTCCAATCGTTTCCAGACTCCATGCACACCTTAAGCCTTAAGGATATACCTCATGCTGACATGTTCTGTACTATATAGATAAATTGGAAAATATATATGGAAAAAGTTTGCAAATATATATTAGTACCGAAGTATAGCTATATTAATACCTTTGAATTTGCCAAATTAATAATACGAGTAAAAGATTAAATTTATACAATTCCCAGTTTCTATTTAAGAGGGGGCTTTAGAACTTAACCATAATGTTAATCTCCATAGATATATTTTTAGCCATTTAGAAGTATACATTATTTTTTTATCCAAAGAACAAATAAAAATAGATATAAAATACCGAAATTTGTAGTTTCAAAAGCTATATAGGACTTTAGATGTTAGTTTTTTTAATTTTCAATTAATATAAAATAAAATATAAAATTGAAAAAAAATGAAATTTTAAACATTTCTATCCATCTTTTAAAAATTGTTATAAATCGTCCGTTTTTCATACGACAAAAAAAACGACGGTATACGTTTAGCTATATAATGAAATTGTCTATATTTTAGTAATGTTATACATTTTTTATAAATTCTAATTGATGAATTGCATGCATTCTTATATTTACAATGCGTGTATTTCATCAACCAAAATTTATAAAAAATATATAAAATTGCTAAAATGTAGAAAATTTCATCTGCTAAAACATGCTGTATTTTTTTTTGTCCTATAGGAAAAACGGACGATTTATAATTTTCTTTTAAAGATGGATGGAAAACGTTTAAAATTTCATTATTTTCCGTTTTTATTTTTTATTTTATTAATTGCAATTAAAAAAAATAATAATAAATTCTTTTCATATAGGCCTACTTTTAAAATTCTACAAATTTGGTATTTTTTATGTATACTTTTATGTCCTTTATATAACAAATTAATTTATCTCTAAATTGCTGAAAATCTCAATGGAGATTAACATTACGGTTCCGTACTCAAGCCCCCTCTTAAATGTTTACATAGATTTTGGTATTTATGTGTATTTTTATGCATTTTAGTTTGAAAACTGTATTGCAAGTTAATCTCTATATTGCTATTAACATTACAATATCCTTGTATATATCCATGGCTATATAGATGTTGCATATTTTACAGTACATAATATACATACTCTTTATTTTAAAAACAAAAATGCTGATTTTTCTGAATTTGCACAAGACTTACTAACTAACAATACTCAATGAGTTGTCTCTCTCTTTTATCTAATGAGACTATATTCTGAATATTTTAATTTTATTTATTTTACAGCCATTGTTAAAATAACGCTTATGCCAAATGAGAATAAAGGCAACAATAAAACAATTCCAGTATAAAGTTAATTATTTGGTTATATTAATACACTTATGGTAGACATGTTATAAAGTAATGAAGAGTTCTGCCCCTAAAATGTAACCCTTAACTTAAAATTGTTTTAAACATTGAGATTAATGTTTATGCTTGGCATCATTCCTTTCAATTTTCCTAAAAGCTAATTACTTTACAAGGTATGCAATAGGAATTTATCTTGCCACTTCATACTATAATAAAATTAAAGATGAAATTGCTTAGGATACTTGCTTGAATACAGTTTACATCCAAAATAGTTTTGGTTTTATAAATATAATTGTTGAATAAATGGAAATAACATGAAGGGTATACACTCTATATGAGAACAAAAGATGTCAATTTGTAGCACTTTTGGCAATTTTTTGCTATTTTAATATAAAGTGGAATATTAAATTTCATGACCAATTTATACGATATATCCTAATTCAACAATTTGTATATAGTTTGCAAACATTTTGGTTGGTTTTTTCTATTTATAAAATATATAATATGAATATATAGATCCAATAATTCCTCATTTCACATATAGGAATAACCCAAAGGTGCCACCTTTGCTACAAATTGGCAAATTTTGTTCTGAGAGTGTAAACTGGTCATTCAGACAATGTGACAAGATTTTGGTCAAAAATGTTCACCCTTATACATCCTATAATGAATTATAACAAACATGAGATAAAACTATTAAAAGCATAACAGGTTATCTTAAATTTCTGATTTTGGGTTTAATCCCAATCAAATGTAATTGAATTTGAATGATAGCCCCCACTATAAATAAATAAATGATTAAAATAAATAAAGAATTAGAGAAATTAAAGCTGCCAGTCACCTATAAATGAAAGTATAAGACAGTTATATAGTAAAGTCACATTTGAATGTATGGCTACACTCTCATAACAAAAGCTGCCAAATTTTAGCACAAATGGCACCTTTGATGGGTATAGGAAATATAGGCAAAATGTAGGAAAATTAATGTCGAGAAATTGCCGAAATAAGATATATATAAAATATATTGAACCATGTTTAAAATCTCAAAAGCAAATACAATTTCAAATTTTTATTAGAATTGTTTTAATTGTAATTGCCAAATTATTACCCCCCCCCCCATACCAAATGGCTTAATAAGTATGCTGATTATAGGGTACTGTTTTGAGTTGAATTGAAATGAATTAATGTTGCAACGTTCATCCTGCACTGACATTCAAGGCCAATTAGACGTAGGTTTCTCTCTAGATGACACGTCACTATACTGAGCTGCTTGCGTACAGGGGAGTAGCATAAGTCGTTTTTTATGTTTATTTGTGATGTTTTAACAATAAAACTAAGCTGAACATTGTTGTCAAAATTTGGATATGGACTATTTTTGATATGCACCATCGAATAGAAATAACTCTTTATAGGTTGCATTCCTCTTCAGTCTTTGTGCAGCCTTAGAAATAAACTGCAAATTTTTTTTTTATATTTTTTCACTTTTTCTAAACAATTAAACATTTATTGTTTAAATTTTTAAAAAAAACCATGAAAAATGGGCATTTATAATAACTACTTCTAAATAAAATGTTTTTACAACGTACGTTCATGGATCCAAATGAAATGATCTGTATCATAATAACCAAACTGAGTAGGTGTAATAAAAAGGACAGTCAATTAAATTGATTGTATACACTTGGAATAAGTGCAGAATATTAAATTATCCTTTTAAAATAGGATTGCTGTCAATGGACACTAATTTCAGTGCAGAAAATGTCAACATAATTTGGGCATTTTAAGTATAATAATGTTAATTAGAATATGCATGATGCCCTCAAAACATTTTCAATTATAGGCCCTAATAACCTATAATAATATTGTCTTTATATCAATTAATTTTTCTTTCCACAAAGAAAATATGCTACATGTGAACGGATCATCTGCACTCGTATCTAATATTTAATGTAATTTTAAAAATGTATACATTGCTTATAGAAAAACAAAGATTTCTAGCAATTATGTAGTACTTGCAAACCATATTTTGTTATTTAACAAAAAAAATATTGTTTATCTAAAAATCGGTATTGTTTTCATAAATATATTTTAAAACACGACATATGTCTACGTCAACTATATATATACATAAATTATACATCAATATATATATATATATATATATTAATTATACATCAAAATATTGTTATTTATTCTGTCATTAAATACTGTTGTTCACTTATTTAGAAATACATATTGGTGTACATTGTACATTTCTTAATGAAATTATGTATATTTTATGAAAAACTAC
>JAQFYV010000372.1:0-11913 GCA_034695065.1 Choneiulus palmatus | reverse complement strand
CCCAACCATTAAGTAAACATGTAGGATAATTTGAAAAGCATTTCATTTAATGTAAATTTATCCTATCAATAAATAATAAGATTTATATGCAAATAAGCTCCTAAGAATTGCATTTTCTTCATTTTCGATTTAATTTATTATTCATCTCTGACCTTTTTCTTATTAAAAACATTCTGCCAACATTTCTGAATAAGCATACTTTCGTTTCTACCAAAGTTTGGCTAGTTAAGCGGGTTCGCATGTCAAGGATTTGCCAACGTTATAGTTCATGGCTCAACAAATTATTACAATGGAAAATAAAACCTAAAACACAATTGTTTTAAAATCTTCCAATAAATCTATAATGAAGACTTATACACAGATTTTACATTGAAACCGGAACTATTCTCTTTACTCATATATATTTTAATCTTCTTTTAGGGTAGAAACTATATACACTACTTTTATGCACAATAATTAAATCTTACAGGAGAAATTAGTTAAAATTGTTTAAAAATCTATTATTGCTTGCTAATATATGGTCGAAATTCATTGTCTGATATAAATGGAAAATTTCATTTTAATGTAAATTATCTCCAAAACAAAACAAAATTCCAATAAAATGAATATAAGTGATATTAAATATTTAATAAAACTTTTTAATAGTTTATCATTATCAAATTTCTCGAATACACGGGCAGTCATATTGCCCACTAGAGGTAAATAACGAGCAAATATATAATTCAAGGGGAAGACCACCCTAGAAAAAAGTTTTTTTACTTTCAATAGTAAAGTAAAAAAAATTGTATTCCTAAAATTTCACAACTATGTTATGCATAGTTATTTTATAAAAAAAAATAAAATAAATTTGAAATGAAACTGAAGTTGACGTCATAACTCTTTTATTCGAGCACTGAATATATTGCTCTTTGCTAATAGGAACCGATGTATGATGTCAGCATCAGTTTCATTTCAAATTTATATTAATGTATTATAAAATAACTATGCATAACATAGTTGTGAAATTTTAGGAATATATACTATTTTTTTACTTTACTATTGAAATTTAACAACTATGTTAAGCTTTCTTATGTAATAATAAATTGAGGAAAAAAATACATAATAGCCGAGACGTTAATGACGTTGCCGACCCACATTTTTCGATGCACGTGCAAATTAAAGACCACAAATTGTATTTTGCACGTACAATGCACATTTTGAAAGAATATCACGTGAATGCATTCTTCTTTGCTCGAAGGAAAGGTCAATGACGTCAGCAACAGTCTTATTTAAAATTTATTTGATTTTTTTATAAATTCAATATGCATAACATAATTGTGAAGTTTTATGAATAGCATTTTCTTAATGAATACTCTTGAAATAAAAACTTTTGCTAGGGTGGTCGTCCCCTTTAATTATTTTTTCCTTAAATTCATTATTAAATAACTAAACATAACATAGTTGTGAAATTTTTGGAATAGTGTTTTCTTATTGTGTATGCTCTTCAATGAAAAATACTTTTCTCAAAGGTGATCTTCCCCTTTAACAGCAATTATTATGAAAATGATGTAAAGGCATCATTTTACTCCCCATATACTCCTTCATAGCTTATATATGTAGTTTGATATGAATATTGCGAGTTATAATTTATAGTGATTACTTTGTTATTAATACAAGTATCTTATATCTATTGATACTTGCAACATTGCCATTATTAGTGTCATTTATTAACTGCTCGGTAGTTAAAAGCTATGCAAACACATGTTCAGATTTACACTTACAATTTCTATTATGAAATGTTTTCACATTTTTCTGTTCTTTTTGTATCCTTTTCACAACTGCTTGCTAGAAAGTCAGATTCACACCGAATAAATATTGCCCATTTTTGCTGCTTATGTATATAAATGTTTTTGAGCATTTTATCGATTTGCTCTGTATTGCATTTGCTAAAGTAAACCATATATGCTATATAACTACATATAGAACACCTTTTTTATCGGTAAACCCCAAAAAAACCCAGCTTGATTACGGTTTGTTTATTTTCCACGTGTTAAGCTTATAAGTCCTTTTGTGTGCATGTGTGTTGGTGTTAAAACCAAAAGTCATATGTTTACTTACGTGCCAATATGTGCGACATACGTAAGCGATAAAACTGTAGCAAATGGTGCATTTTTACGTAAACTCGTAAAATATTTCATTATAGAAACCCTTCAAAATTTGGCCAAAAGAACTTTTTTTTTTACTGGCTTTATATAGGGAGCAGAGGTAATGTGCGTTTCCATAGCCCAGCATGCTAGAGTCCAGCGATTTTTGATCCCCATTCTAATCCCCCATTGGGTCAACAAATATTGACCTTTGGTGTTCAAAAGCAAGGAAAAAGCAACAATTCACCTCGATCAGTGCAATCCCAACCATTTTCATTTGCTTTTTGACAACAAAGGTCAAGATCTTGACCCAATGGGAGTTTAGAATGGGCACAACCATGACGTAAAAAGCAGAAGTATGGAAAGCCATTACCGAACGCATGTTCACTGTACCTTTTATTGTTTGGTATAAGGGGTAAAAAGCAACAAAATTCAATAACTGCTTTCTATTAGGATCTGACATTTCTGAGGGGGTGTACAAACAACATAAGAATTTACAACTTACCTGAATATTTGTTTCCCACTTGTCTCTTCAGATTTTCCTTAAGTCCATTTATTTTATCCTTGTCTAAATCAAAAGTGTCGTAGGTGTAATAGTCTCTTTTTCTAATATCCTCCACAATGGCGGATCCCACGTACCAACAAAAGTTCTCCATGAAATGGGCCTTTTTATCATAAACAAAAAGTAACTTTTTCCACTTGTAACGGTCCAACAAATTGATGACCACATTGGAAACAGAATCGAAGGACAGTCCCGTTCTTGTTAATAAATAAAATTCTGCGTCATAATACGTTTTGTTTCGACCATAATCGTGGGCATAGGCCCCAGCAGTCAGTAAGGGCACATTCCAGAATCTCAAAAATCTGGCAACAACTGCAGCGGCCAAATCGCAGACCGGACCGAAAAATACGTGTGTTTTTTCGACCATGTAAGCCTGCACTGCTTTGTGGGGTGCATGGATGTTGGAACATTGAGTGTCATAAGGGGTCACCTGGAATTTCCAACCAGGTAACAGAATGTTGTCATTTTCTATTTCTGCAATGGCCAGATCAATGGCCACTTTGATTTTGGGCAATCCGGCCGGAATATCCGTTCGATTGGGTAAAAGTAGGGCTAACCGAATATTCTTGGTTCCATTGGAATTGGTACTGGCAATATTGTGACTTGATCCACTTAACAACGAATTTGATAATATTGAAATCACGATTAAGTTTGATACGATGCACTTATGTGGGGAGCACATGACGTAGGGCACACTGTAATTTTTTTAGTTGTTTGTTTGTTTTATCGGCTATTTGGACTGTGAATGCCAGATCATCTGCAAATAGTAAAGAGGGATTAAAGCCGCTATCTTAGATTTATAGATCCTTTGATAGTAGCACAACAATGACCATAAATGAAGAGCTTATTTCCAAAATGACTTATAAATTTGGAGACAATACTGTTTTCAATTAGTTGAACCCTTCCTTAATTCATATCTGTAAAGCTGAAGTCTTAAGGAGGGGGGAACTGTAATGTTAATTGCCATAGAGACTTCTAGCCAATTAAATCAAGATTAATTTTTTTTTCCAAAGGGCATAAAAATACAATAGTTTGTAGAATTTTAAAAGTTTGGCACAAAAGGTATATTTTTAAATTGCAATTAATAAAATAAAAACGAAAAAGAATGAAATTTTAAACATTTTCTATCCATGTTTAAAAAAAATTGTTATAAATCGTCTGTTTTTCGTAAAACAAAAATAAACAGGTATATGTTTTAGCTAATGAAATTGTTTGCATTTTAGCAATTTTATATATTAATTTTATAAATTTTGGTTGATAGAATACACGTGTTGTAAATATTAGAAATAAGTTTTAGAACATAAAAATATCATTTAGAAATAACTTGTATTTAGGGTACTATTCCCCTTTAAGTTATCAAATGTAATACCATATTTTGGTCAAGGAACAAACCAAAAAAGGGGGCAAGTAAAGATCTTATTATGGATATTTATGTGCTATATATTCTTACCAATGGTACTCAATTCCGAGTAGACCCATTTTGCAATGATATACAGCCATTACAGATCATGACCGACATCACTGATTTTTTTCTCATGTTGAAAGTCTGGTTCAGTTTTTTTTTCCTATATGAAAGTTTTATTATTTAGTTATGACACTGCTTATGACACTAACACTGACATTGGCACTGGCACCTGAAATATCACTGGTACTGGCACTGATAATTACCAAATGTTGTTCCGTCAATTTCTGTTTAAGTATATTAACTATGTTTGTTGTACTGTCACTGACACTGGTTATGACACTAGCACTGATAATGGTATTGGCACTGGCACTGGCACCGGAAATATCACTTGTTCTGCCACTGATATTTGCTGAATGTTGTTCCCTCTAAATGTCAATTTCTGTCTGAGAATATTATTTTTGTTGTATACAGTCACTGGCTCAGGTTATAACACTAGCACTTAACACTAATATTGGCGCTGGACCGGAAATATCACTGGTACTGGTAGTTACCGAATGCCGTTCCCTTTATATTTCAATTTCTGTATGAGAGTATTATTTCTGAATGAGAATAGTATTATTTTTGTTGTACTACCACTGACACTGGTTATGACACTAGCATTGTCACTGGCACCAGGAATATCTCTGGTAGTGGTAATGGTAGTTACCAAATGTTTTTTACCTGTATACGGCAATTTCTGTTTAAGAGTATTATTATTTTTATTGTACTGACATTGGTGCTGGTTATGACACTAGCACTGATACTGGTATTGGCACTGGCACCCGAAATATCACTGGTACTGGCACTGGTATTTACCGAATGTCTATACGTCAATTTATGTATGAGAGATATTGTTGTTGTACTGCCACTGGTACTGGTTATGACACTAGCACTGGCACCGGAAATATCACTGGTACTGGCACTGGTAGTTACCGAATCTTGTTCCCTCTATACGTCAATTTATGTATGAGAGTTATTTTTGTTGTACTGCCATTGGCACAGGTTATGACACTGGTACTGGCACCGGAAATATCACTGGTACTGGCACTGGTAGTTACCGAATGTTTTCCCTCTATACTTCAATTTCTGTATGAGACTTATTTTTGTTGTACTGCCATTGGCACAGGTTATGACACTAGCACTGGCACTGGCATCGGAAATATCACTGGTACTGGTACTGGTAGTTACCAAATGTTGTTGCCTCTATACATCAATTTCTGTATGAGCTGTTTTTGTTGTACTGCCATTGGCACAAGTTATGACACTAGCACTGACACTGGCACCGGAAATATCACTGGTACTGGCACTGGTAGTTACCGAATGTTGTTCCCTCTAAACGTCAATTTCTGTATGAGTTATTTTTGTTGTACTGCCATTGGCACAAGTTATGACACTAGCACTGACACTGGTATTGACACTGGCACCGGAAATATCACTGGTACTGGCACTGTTACCGAATGTTATTCCCTCACCGCACAACTCTGGACTCCTCGTTGCAGCTTGACCGAGCATACATTAAGAGATAATATTATTTAAGCTCCCGATTTTTAGTAGTGGCACATACTGAATCCTGAAATGTCATCTTCGGGCATCACTGCTTAGTGTTACTGCTAGTCATTGGATTAATATTGTTTACGCAACTTAGTGCTCCAATGAGTGCAGTCAATCGCAAGTACGAAAATAGTTTACGCTATTGTTGCTTGGAGTGGACTATTTTTTTATATCGAAAAATACTGCTGGCCTCGGTAGCTACATCGATAAAAAACACAATATTTTTTCTTTCACAAAAACTAAAAAAAATTGTCAAAAGATTTTCTTTTCAACATATACACAAGTACTTGCCTGGAATTTCAAATCACACTTGAAGCAAACTTGTTGAACAGTTTCTCTTGTTAGAAGCAGGAAAAACATGTCAGCTGACACTCGTATACACTCTTATAGCCTTTTTTTTTTAAAAAAAAAAAAAATGAAGAAAAAAAAAAATAATATTAAAGTTGACAGCAAGTATAAACTGTTAACTATGATCTTTGATACTACATGACATATATGTGCAGTTTCTTTCAATTCCGCGGAAAACACAATATGTCAAATGCAAAATTGTCTTTTTTTCCTATGAACACTTATCACAAATCTTGTCTCCAATGAATCTTTACAGAGTCTTTATAAAATAATATCTGAATAGTTTTTTACATTGACAAATTGACAAGCGACTTAGTAATGCAACATTCATCGTTTCTATTAACTTGAACCAATAAAGTGAAAATCATTGGATGTTGGGTTAAGCAATGTTACACTTTGAGATATATATATTTAAGTATATTGAGCGCATGCGCATTGCTTTTTCAATTCCTTGCACGTAGATATATGAGTGGCCAGACTATGGATATTCAAAGTGCTTATCTTTATATTCAGAAACTCCACTCAGATATATTGAATGTCGTTTAAAAATCTACTTATCTGTCATATATACTTGGATTTGCCATTTGCAAAAATATTTTTTTTTCTTCTTTAAATCTATTATGTTATTTATTTCGGTGTATAGAAGCGCACCAATAACATATAAGCAAACTCATTGCTTATTTGTATAGACTGTAATTTAGCCATGTGTATTCTTTGGTCTGCCCTTTTTGGTGAATTTAAATGGAAATCCTGCACCCGGTGTAACAAACATAAAGAGCCATATGTTTATTTCTTTACTCTAAAGTAACATGTATAATAGTATAAACACCAAATGTGTATATGCATTTGTATGAAAAGATCAATATATCTGAATGCATATTTTTATTAATACAGAAACAGACTTATTTGCCTACCCACGTGTATATTAAGGGTGGGTTGGAGTAATGTTAATGACCCATTGAGAAATTCAAAAAGGATTAATTTTGCAACTAATGGTCCAACATTAATAAAAAAATAGTAAATGGAAGAGCTATAAATAATATAGGAAACTGTTTTGGCACTTTCTGAAAAAAAATCGTTAAAATTAAATAAAAAGTGTCCATTTTTTGAAGTTTTCCACCTCTTCCCCAGTAAAGATTTTTTTTTAAAATTTTGCTCTAATTCAATACAAAAAGTGTCAAAACAATTTCCTAGCCAATGAATTTCTTTAAATTTTGGCATATTTATTTAAATTGTATCTGTATTCTGCATAAAATTAATCAAATTATAATTTCAGTTTTTAAATTTTCCATAAATTTAAATTTTTCCGCCCAGCCACTTCTCTACAACCCACCCTTAAATATTTATATATGATGCTTGGGCAGTTACAGAATTATACTGATATTTTAAATTTGGGATAAATTATTTCAGGATTTCTTTCTTTGGAAAGCGGGGAAGACCACTCTGGAAAATGTATTTTTTTTTTTGCGAGTGTATGCATTAAGAAAATGCTATTCCCAAAATTTGACAACTATGTTATGCATAGTTAATTAATAATAAATCAAAGAAGAAATAATTAAAGACAAACACTACCATATAAAACAAACAATATTTTTTTATCGAGAGTTTACATTAAAGGGGAAGATCACCTTTGAAAAGAATATCTTTCTTTCAAAAGCATTCATTAAGTAAATACTATTCCTAAAATTTTACAACTATGTTATGCATAGTTATTTTATAAAATATTAAAATAAATTTCAAATTAAACTGATGCTGTCGTCATTGACCTTTCACTCATGTGATTTTGTTCCAAAATGTGTCGCATTGCACGTGCAAATTAACACTCGATGTTTAATGTGCGCGTGCATTGAAAATGTGGGTCGCCTACGTCATTAACGTGGTAATGCATATTTTAGCCATATATAATTTTTCTTAAATTTATTATTAAATAACTAAGCATAACATAGTGTAGAATTTTGGGAATAGTATTTTCTTAAGGTATACGTACGTACTTATAAAAGAAAAATACTTTTTTAGAATGGTCTTCCTCTTTAATTATTTTTATGTAATTTTTTTTTATTAAATAACTTGATAAATTTTGGGAATAGTATTTTCTTAAGGTGTACATACTCTTAAAAGAAAAATACTTTTTTTTAAAAATGATTTTCCTCTTTAATTATTTTGTCTTAAACTTTTTTATAAAATAACTGTACATACCATAGTTGATAAATTTTGGGAATAGTATTTTCTTAATGTATACTCTTGAAAGAAAAACATTTTTTCTAGGATGGTTTTCCATTTAATATTTTTATGACTACATGATTATGACCAAACATCAGGCTGTCTTTTAGCTATTCAGCTCGCCCATAAATTTTTCAAATTTGGCCAATATTTGTTGGACGTTTCAACGATAAAACCATAAACTGAATAAATGCATCCATAGTTCCCATGTTCAGATGGATTGATATAATGTTCTGTAAGCCTTGTGCAATCTTGATAAATTTTATTGCAGAGTTTTATTGGGCAGAAGGATTACTAAAGTGGCAATAAACTTATCTCCCTATTTTAAATAAGTGCAAATCAAGGTGTATATGAAAAAGCACGAACAAGTCACTTTTTTAGCGCAGAAAATAATGCACACAAAAATGCTGCTCTCGTAATTGACACAATCAATAGTTGCTTTTATAAAGATAGAACTATTATCATTAACCGTGTATACTTTCAATTAGGGACTAACCCTACATTTTACAAATATTTGCTAGAAAATGTTTTTAAAAACATTTAACGTGTAATGAGATTAAACACAAATGCCGACAAGTCATTTGACGTTAAAACTTCAGTAATAAAATCTCGAGCAAATAGGTAGGCCATGTATCAAAGCTGTTTCCTATAATGTACACTGTAAAAGGTGCGTTTCCATAGCCACGCGTGCTAGAGTCCAGCGATTTTTCAATCCCATTCTAAACCCTCATTGGTTTAAGATATTTTGACCTTTGATGTTCAAGAACCAACGAAAAAGCAAGTATGATCAAATTTCACTAGTGGGGGATTATAAATCAATTCAACTGATTACCCTACAGTCAGCAATTAAATGCCATTTGGTAGGGGAGTAATCTCACTTTCAGGATAACTATCCTATTTAATTTGAGAATTAATGTGAGAGTGCGGTCGTGGCCAACTTTTAGTGGAACTGCCTCAGCATTTGCCTGGAGCAACTTTGGGAAACAACGAAAACCAAAATCAAGACAGCCGACCTGGGAATTGAACCCAGGTCTCCCGAATGCCAGTCCTGTGTCTTACCAGCTAGACCACCGTGGCTCGGTGGTCAATTCATCTATGATAACAGTTTATAAAGAACTACTGTTGAAACATTACACTGTGTTCATTTTACAAGAATGGAATATTTAACTGTCCTCTTTTGAAATATTGTGCCTCAGTTTGGAAACCCCCATTTGGCCACTCGGATTCAGGCCATTGAGATGGTCCAGCATATGGCTGCAAGATTGGTAAAGGGCAGCTTTCAATGGACAGCTAGTGATGGAAATGCTAGATCTCTGCACTGAAATACTTCAAGGTCATGACGGGAAAACTTGAGCTTGGGATTATTTACGAGATTTAATTTAACGTACAATCTAAGGGCCCAAAGACGTCACGCTCATTCTAAGCAAATGGCTGAGATCCATGCTAAACAAGACTGCTATTCTTGATCTTTCTTTTTGCGTTTGATTAGACAATGGAACCTTCCTATAAATAGCTCGGATTTGTTAGGAAATTCAATTTAATGATGATGTTTAAATCTCGGCTGACGTGGCATTATGGCTTTAGTTTGCTGACAGTAGGGTACTATTAAGTTGAATTAAATTGTCAATAAGGAAATTTCTTCTTTTGGTGACGGAAAATTTTCATTTTGGTGAGGGAAAGTCAGGGAAAGTTGGGGTTATGGTTAGGGGAAGTCAGGGAAGCTCAATTACAAAATTCAGCATGAACCCTGATATTGTTTTAGCAATTTACAAACTAAAATAGATCATTGTTTTTCGTTCCTGCATTTGGTGTTTTCCTTTACTGAAGCAATCTCGTACTTGATACAAGACGTGCCTTCAGACATGAAGGCCCTTATCCCTGCGAGAAAGCACTTGGCCAGGGAAGTTCAGTGCGAGGCCGAACTGGAAAAAGTGAGGAAAGAAACGCTCGTGCACATGTCCAAGGTTGGATTTGGATCGGACGGGGCCCTCCACCGTGCAAATCTGTCAGGGAGCCTAGCCTCCAGCAGTTATCACGGCATCAAACATTTACTAAGTTGTAAAACTGTATATTAACAATAGAAAGTAAAAACTTGGTACTCGCAGCTTAAACGAGTGCTTTGCATGAACACTCGTGCTGTCACATGCTAGAGGAGCAGCAAATCCTGGTCAAAATTGAAAATTCAATGCAATTTTCTCGCCTGAAATTGCTGATCCAGATGTAAAACGGTATTATATCCAGCAACTGTTTTCTGGTACAACTTCCAGAGACATGAGCAATACGATTGCGAGACAATACGATTGCGATTACAATACGAGACATGATTGCGATTTTTGGTACTCTAAAAAGTAGAGTACGAAAATAAACTTTATCCGGTGTAAAATATAAATTTTCGTACTCTATCTGATTCCAGTTGAATTAGAACACGAAAAGACTTCAGTTTTCGTGTTCTAATTCAACTGGAATCTGGTAGAGTACGAAAATTTATATTTTACACCGAAAGTAGTTCATTTTCGTACTCTACTTTTTAGACTACGAAAAATCGCAAACTCCCTAATAGCTGAGATACCACTGACATGTTAATGACGTCGCAGACCCACATTATTTATTGCACGTGCAAATTAAAGAACACTATGTGTACATGCTATGCACCACATTTTGGAACAAAATCACGTGAGTAATTTTTTTTTGATTGAATGAATGGGTCGATGACATCGGCAATGGTCTCAATTCAATTTATTTTCTTTTTTTTATATAAAATAACTATGCATAACATAGTTGTGAAATTTTAAGGATCACGTTTTCTAATGAATACTCTAGAAAGATAAATACTTCCTTCTAGGGTGGCCTTCTTCTTTACGGAAGGATATTGCATTATATGTAGCAGGCCATTTATTTTCTGGAATAAGATTTTCAAAGTTAATATTTTACAGTGGACATTAAACTATATGACTTTTGATTTCACTTTGGAATAATAACAATATTCTAATAATAAGGCTTCATGTGTTTGGAAATATATTAGAAAAAATAATGTTTATTGTCCTCAACAATACTCGTATGTTAAGATGGGGTGTTTCAATCATGTTAATTACATGTACCTAATAAGATTTATCATTCATGTTTATGAAACAAATTTAATAATATAAAATATAAAAAATTCAAAGCAGGTAAAAATCTTCTTCCACCAATCTTTAAAATTTATTTTATAAATCGATCATTATTCTTAGGCAAAAAGGATAAAGCCATATTTTAAGTGATGAAATAGTCTACATTTTTAGCATATTTTTATACACCATTATTTTCAAAATTTTGGTTTATGAAATGCATGCGTTATAATATTTACAGTAATATTCACCTTAAAAGCCTGTGGTGATGGTCTGCGCTCTAGCGAGAATTCACCAAACTAATGTATTTCATCTGACGCATTTTTTTTTATAATAAAGAGTTTGAGTTGGAGCCGTAATGTTAAATCTCCATAGAGATTTTTAGAACTTCGAGGTACATTTATTTTTAATCCAAAGGACTTAAAATACATGAAAAATACCATAATTTGTAGAATCCTAACAGCTCGGACTAGATGTTATTTTGATTTTTATAAAAAATTGCTTTTAATAACATAAAAAATAAAAACGAAAATGAATGAAATTTTTAACATTTTCCATCCA
>JAQFYV010000371.1:0-11918 GCA_034695065.1 Choneiulus palmatus | reverse complement strand
TTTGTTTCCTATAATTTGCCTTCAATTTGCTGTTTTTTTTCCCTATTTGTATAATATATAAATAGATCCAAGAATTCCATATTTCACATATGAATAACCCAAGAGTGCCACCTGTGCTACAATTTGGTAGCTACCTTACGTACTGAGAGTGTATTCCTGGATATTAGCATTCTCTTTAATTTGAAATTTATTTATGTTTGAGGGTTGTTTGAAGCTATTATGAACTATTATATCATTTTTTGTCTTACATTCAATCATAGGAATTAATAAAGAGGCAATGAAAAATGCATTTGTAGTATGTTTAAACATGAAATTATTTTAAATGTTGTGATACCATGATCGTTATTACTGGGACCAGTAGCTATATGAGGATGTAACCTTTTCTAAACCATATGTTTAAACTACTGAAAGGCCCTTTTTAGTAGCATGTTTCTTTGCTATTAACGATTTCTTATTAAGCAATAATTATTTAGTGCAAAAATACTATAGCCTATTTACGATATAACCCAATTCGTTTGGTTCGTGACCTAGAGTGCTTTTTACCTCTCAACTTGTATACCATTATTATTTTCATTATAATTTTAAACGCAATCTTGCATGTAAATGTTATGCTTTAACCTCCAAATCAGCATAACTTCTTAATTTTGAAATGTAGTAGGCCTACCGGTACTAATATTTTTTTTTAAAAATTTCAATTGAACTGTTCGCCTGCATAATTACAGTTAGGCTTTGGTGGATTGGATGTATCTGAATTAGAAGGTGTAATTAATTAAAGGGGAAGTCCACCCTAAAAAAATATTTCTGGACAATAGAACAATGCAAAATATGCATAACCAAGTTTTGCTAACTATGTGTTCAGTTTAGTTTAAAATACATAAATAAATAAATAAATAACAAAATCTGTTTCATTATGTGCCCTTTTTCTCATTAAGTGACATCACATGCACTTGACTAAAATTTAGAAACCATTTTTATGTTTCTTTCCTATTTTTTAAAACTAGACTGAAAATAGTTGCCAAAAATTAGAAATGCAGCATTTTTTTATATGGTCTATCGTTCTGGAAATATCATTTCGTAAGGTTGACTTCCCCTTTAAGCAAATACAGAGCTAAACCTGGGCTAAACAAATATTCCAAATATAAAGTCAACAACAAAACATTCAATATAACAATTATCATACGTATGACATTTATTTAGTAAACAATATAAATACAAGTATTTTGCTTCTTCATATAGATAAATATTATTCTATTTTTGCAGCAAACAATGGACGACCTTCTCTATGTGATTAACAGAGTGCGGTCAGGGCATTGGATGACCACTGAAGTCCAGATTTTTTGCTGACCCCCAAGATGCAACAACAACAAACAGCAGAAGAAGAAAAAAAAAACGAGAAGGTAGCCGCTTGACGTCACATTTGAAAGTACGTACAATGTCAGGGTCAAAGTGTCGCCCAAGGCAAGTTTTTCCTGTTCCTCTATTCTGGGTCATACGGTCACTTCCGCTTCCCACTTGAGGGTCAGCAATGCATTAGGTTCCTCGTCAAAAATCCTTTCTTAATGTTTTTTTTTATTCCCTACTAGTCTTTCGTAATCTTCAAAGTTAGTGGGTCACAGGAATCAAAGAGAATTGGAGGATGAAGGAATAATGGGATAATGGGGATTGAGAGAAATAAGGAATGCTGGGAAAGGAGTGGGTAGACCGTAAATTACAAGAAAGGGTTCAGTGCGGACTTGACAGGAGTGGGACAGGTGGACATTGTAACTAAAAGGTGGAAAATATAGGTTTATAAGTTTCCAAGTAATTGTTGTTTGCAAAGACAATATTGAAAGAGGCGGAGAACGGTTATTTGGCTACATTTTCATTTTATTATTCAGTTTCGAATATTTTCATCTTTTTTTTTTTGTTCTTAACAAATTTGGCATTAAAAAATAAACATTTTGTGATACACCATAGCAAATTTTGACCACCCAGAAATTAACTCATTATTGCTGTCATATGTGCCACAATAAGAAAATCTGCAGAGATAATAAAGTGATTTCTGAATGGCACAATCTGCCTGCAGATTTGCTACGGTGTTGAATTCTGTGGGATAAATAAGTATCACATGGGAAAGGATGGACCCTTTAAATAATTATAATTTAAATAAATAATGGAAAGGTGTTTTTGTAAATTAATCGCGTCGCATTGGCAAAACCCCACCGGAAAAATAATATTAAAACTATAGAGACATGGGTTTTATGAGCTGGTTGGTTTCATTGGTTTTCGTCTTCTGTTTCTGGTGGCGAATGTTGCGTTTCTGAATCGTGTCCAGGACTAGGTGGCTTGCTTGTCGTGGTGCCCTTTGACCCACTGCCAAATATGCTGTTGAGTGGTCCGGCCTTAAGAGCCGCAGCAGCAGCGTTGCAAACGTACTTCTGGCACTTGCCACTCTCGCTGCTGGCCATTACTTCTTTCAGTGGTTTGAAATGCTTCTGTAGTGAGGCTGGCAACATGGCGTCCAAGACCCTGGAATGAAATGGGATTTTGATCAGATCCAGTTATATGGGGTGTACATAACAGTAATTACGTAACACCGAAGGTAGGAGGGGCTACAAATGTGCTCCAAAGGGGTGGGGCTTCGAAAATGTTAGGCATGTATACTTAGTTGTACCTATACCTATAGTTGTGGGATAGGGCCTACGTGAAAAGTGAAATATTTCCATTAGGTGGTCAAAACTGCATTGGAATTTTAACATGATTAATGATGCAAATAGAAGTTTCTGGCTAAATGGCAGAATTGCAAAGTCTAAGCAGCATTATCAATGCATATTAATGATGTCTAATGCAATTCTGCATTTTAGGCAGATGCAGCAAATTGATAAATTTATATATGCACCCTATGTCGAATATTGAACTTTTTAGATTGGTTCGATTGTTGCTTAGAAGAAACTTAAATTTGAGTAGTTATTACTCTTGTTATACTTTAACCCAAACGTTGCTTAGGTACCTACATAATTCTCTATATCTCGAAATAATGCTTCGATACCTTAGTTCCTCTGGATCACTATCGCTTCACCTCCCTTATGTTAATTATTGTTCTAATTATGAAAATTAATAATCGTTAAAAAAGTCTACTGAAAACTCCTTGAAATTTCAAGACACATTTAATTTGCTGCAACTGTTTAAAATTCAGCAAGATTACCGAGGTTTTGTGAAAAAGATTATAGTTGGAAGATTCAACTTAAGAATCCAATTTTAAGTTTTGTCCCGAAGCTGAAATAGCCATACTAAATTATGTATTTGAATTTCCCTGATACTCATTATTTCGTAGCTATTATGGGATTTTCCCTGACTGAATCCCTCACCCCTGACTTTCCAGGCCATGTTAAAATCTTAATGTCAAGAAAGGTCAGAAAAATATGGGTTGGAATACTTACGAAACCACGGTTGCCCTCTTGTCTGAAGCCTTTAAGATATAGCCCAATTCACAAACGACCCTCTGGCGACAGTTCTCGTCAGTTGAAAGGGCCTGATAGGCTGCAAAGGCCTCGTGGACACCTCGAATGAGGCTCAGGTCTACCAGTCCACCGATGCCGGTGGCACCGCTGGATCCATCGTTACTCCGTCCAATGAAGAAGGCAATAGCTCCTCCCAGGATGGCCAACCCCAACAGCAAAAGAGGAATGCCCAGGACAACTGCCAATACAGCTGGGATGGACAGGTTGATGAGACTGCTGAGGAGGCCTTCTTCCTTGTCCTTGTCTTTGCCGCCACCAGACATCATTCCATAGTAGGATGATCCTGAAGATGGGCGGGAATAGGACGATGATGCACTCGCAGGATAATAATAGTAGTACACATTGCCGGTGTCGTAGCTCCCCCCGTTACCGCCACCGCCGCCACCATCCCCGTACCCACCGCCGCCATAGCTGCCGCCGCCGCCGCCGCTGCCTCCGTAACCTCCGCCGCCACCGCCGCCTCCGTATCCACCGCCTCCGCCGCTGCCGCCGTAACTTCCACCACCGCCTCCACTTCCGCCATAGCTTCCTCCGCCGCCCCCGCTGCTATAGCCACTTCCGCCGTAACTTCCGCCCCCGCCACCGTAACTGCTCGCTCCTCCGCTGTCGTATTTGGCAGAAGCCACTTCGCTGGTGGTGTCTCGGCGCACCACCGTGGTGGCGCCGCCAAGGTGGAGAAGCACCAGCGCTGCAATGGCTGTGCTCAATGTCAGTTTTGGCATCATGGTGAATGGATGGATTGCTATGGAGTAAGAGGCAAGGGGAGAAGACAAAAAAATTGCATAATATCCACCACCATATCTCCTTTAATTTATTTTAAATATGCCCGGACCTTTTTTTTTTGGCATTTTATTACTTAGGGTGCATACAAAAATTCATCAATTTGGTGCATAAATTCATCCATTTGGTGCGTTTGACTAAAATGCAGAATTGCAAAATCTAAGACGCATAATTAAGGAATGTTAAAGAAATATCTTGCAATTCTGCATTTAGTCAGATGTCTTAAATGGATGAGTTTATATATGTACCCTAAAATGCAGAATTGCAAATCTAAGAAGCCATATCAATGCATGTTTTAAGTCGTATATTGCAATTCTGCATTTTGGTCAGATGCACCAAAATGATGAATTTATATATGCCCCCAATAAAGGTAAATTTTCCTGAGTAACTACCTATTCAGTTTGAAACTCAATGCATATTCCAATTACATTCTGGAGGACGCATTTTGTGAGGAGAATGCATCATACATTTGTCTGAATTAAGTTATTCTGATGTGGAATTTCTAAATCATATACATGGAGAAAGAAATGGGACGCCATTTTTCTTTCATTAAAAATGGAAAATTTTGAGAAAACGGGTTCCCCATGCGAATTAGACCTAATATTGAAAGTTAAACAGAAATGTCGTTATAATATTAACGCCATAAAACAGTTTAACAAATAATAGAAATAAACACGAAAACTGTTTTATGAGACAAGTGACGCCAATATATGACGAAATCCTTCCTCTTGGCCAATGCCAAAAAGAATTTGGTCATTGATTGGCGTCATTTTCCCATTGCACGGGTGTCTCGAAAAACGTTTTTTTATGATTCTCATTTTTTGACTAAATTGAACATATTCGCCAAAAGTGCACAATTTTTGGATATGCTGTAGCGTTTAGAAATATTTTTTTTCTAGAGTGGACTTCCCCTTTAATTATAGATTTCTTAGAACGTTTTCTCATCCGCAGTAATGCGATAATTACTGACAACTTTTATAATTCAGTATTTTTTTAAAAACAATTTCCTTGGAAAAAAAAATCAAGGTATTTTTCATTTCATTAATAAGAAACTAAGCAACTTTCTGCTTGTTTTCCATTCTATCAACCTGCAGGGTTCACTGTGTTTCATAATTAAGTTATGGATGGCGACGCCTAAAATGCTTCGCTTTTCTGTTCGTAATAATTATAAAAGCAATTTAGTGCATAAATATAAAGCAGGATTTGGGATTGGTACGAAAGTAACTATTAAAAAAATCTAGCCCTGTTTTTAAAAATAATCAAAAAAATGTAATTTTTACCCTCCCTGTTGACCTACAAGCTAGTGGCTAGAGGGTCAAGGTGTAAAAAAGTCATCCCTATTAAAGAGTGGACATTCAAGGAAGAGGAAAAACAATTCCAACTTTGCATTTTTTTAGGAATTTGCGGGCAGTCGCTGTACATTCTTGACCCAGAAATAAACACCAGCCAATTCTATCAAAGTTTTCACTGACTGCATAAAAATTACCTTAGAATGGGATGCACCACCAATCATAGATTAGGTTTATAGATGGCGCCAGTGCCAACAATTGAATTTTAAGGAAAGAAGTCAGAAAATGTAACCAAGATACATTAATACATAATGTGCATTTATTTTTTATGATCGACTAGATGATCAGGCAAATATAAAAGGGGGAGGAGGCAACATTTTAAAAATAAAATGTACTCTAGATGGCGTTGAAACAGTGCTCCAGCGGTATTTATGGTAATAGTACATCAACTTCCATTCATTTAGGAATTAGATTTGGAAATACTCAAAAGATAATTCAAAGTTATATTGGGAGGGAGGGGTCCTAATTTTAAAGATGAAATGTGCACTAGATGGCGTTGAAACAACACCCCAGCGCCATCTATGGTTATAATAAATCAACTTGAACTACTCTTAAGAATTATAATTGGAAATATTCAAAGATAATTCAAAAGTTAGTGGGGGGGGAGGAGAATAAAGCTTTTTTTGTGTATTAGCTAAATGTCATTTATAGACATTGCTGCATAAATACTTACCAAAATCTGCAATTATTAGCCCTGCTCTATTCTGTCGAGCTTCGGCTCTCACTTTGGTCGTTGTTCGGAGTATCCTCAGTATAGTACTCCACAAAAACACTTGCCAAGAAATGCTTTTTTCAAGATAGACGAGAAATAAACACAAATAAATATTCTCTTTGGATGCTATTGGAAGCTTAAGATTAGAAAAGCTCGGAGTTAACTGATGCATCTTGCAGAAATTATCTAGCTTTTATACTTAGTTTGTGTGCCACAAATTGCAATTGGAAACAAAAGATGGGAAACCATCGAGTGTGAACTTGTATCCTTTCGTTACCCAAACAAAGGAGTTTGTGCCGACTATAGCCCTGGCCATGACTTTGCGCATCTTTCTTCTCCACTCGACTTCCATTACAGAATCCCCCATTGAAAAAAGTTGAATTTACTCAGTAAGCATTTCGAGGTGAAGTTTTTTTTGTGCTGAAAAATTATAAGAAAAAGCTTTATCATCATCGAGAAAGGAGTAGTCCAACATGAGAAAGATTGACAGACGAGACTAGGTTTTGTGTGTAGAAAAACTTGGTTACATCTCGAGGGTTACCTCAATACTTGTATAGGGGCCGGATGAAACCGTAACCTACTTTCGCCCAACATTCATTGAAATCCTGAGAAAGATCTCACAGAATCAAAAGTAGCATTAATGCTTATAGGCTTGCAAATGGAAATAAATTAAAAAGTGTGGGGTGATAAGGAGGAGTGGAGATTGCCATCTTTTATTTTTCAAGTGCATGCTCACCCTAACCTATCTAACATCCGATTGTATAGATTTTCAATTCCTCTTAACTTCTTCACCTCATTTTACTACTGTGTGTTTGTAAATGTGATTTTTAGATGCGTGGATTAGGTGTTGGTCGAAGGACTCTTAAAGTCCACCCTCTTGCCTTAATGTTCTACTTGGAAATCAATATTTATCCATTTTTTTTACATGTCCGGCCTTCTTGGGTACGTGCCTGCTCAAAAGTCCTCCAATGGCTTCCGCATTCCATTCATGCATTTGTGAAGCATGGCCCTAAGCTTTGTGCTTTACTTGTATCACATGACCTTTGTATGGTTAGAGGCAGGCACGGGTCCAGGTCCTGCGCCTCTTTATGGTTGGAATAGGGAATACTTGTCTTATCCACTGGAGAAATTTGGAGAAAATTCAACAAACTGCAAAAAAAGGGAGAAAAAATGTGACATGACCTTTGTGAAATATTGAGAAAAAATCTTAATTTTTTATGAATGAACGAACTTTACTGCACATGTAGAGAAAGGTGTAATATGTGTTTCTAGTGTCTAAAGATATTAAAAGGGATGGATATAATGGTTATTTATCAACGATAGAAAAATACATATCCAAGTTTTGGTAACTATATTCAATCTAGTTTAAAAAAGAAGGAATTCAACATTAAAACGTGTTATTAAACAAACTATGTATACGATGCACATGACGTCTTCGATGACGATTGACATTAAAATGATATGCCCAATGATGTCAAGTATATCGCCAGCAGGCGTAGCTAGACTTATAAGGTGTATGTTTCATAACAAGTTTTATTCTTTTTTCAGATTTTTTTGGTTTAAGCTAGAGTGAACATAGTTACCAAAACATTGTTGTTGTAAATACTCACCAGTCGATTCCGACTCGGGACGATTCACGCAGACCGTGGATCGCCCTTAGATATGTACTGTTTTTTATATGTTTATTCATTTAAAATGATTTTTTCAGGGTACCGTTCCCCTTTAATAGACTCCCTTTTTTCCTATCCCTATTGGCAGAATCTGTTCATGATATGAACTGCAGCTCATATGCTTAGCCACTAATCTTAACATGTCTTGAAAATTAAGGATGATTGATTTCATAAATATAAATTGTAATTGTTAGTAAAGATTTTTCTGAAAAAATAAAACTATATTGTCTATAATAATATATAAAAAGGTACAAAAATAAACATTCCTGCGTAGACCATTATTATATGACACTACTATTTTTTTAATCTAACTATTAATAGTTCTGCATGGTAAATACGAGCGTAGACCTTTGATAAATTTTATTTAATAAAATCTATAGACCCACCAACTAAAAATAAAGCAAAATGAAAAAAAAACTTCTCAAAAGCTGTTAAGTTGCTTTCTGTTTTAATTGCCATTACATATCACAATATATATGTAGATTCTATAAGCAAGGAGTCTTAAGAAACTCTGACGCTGAAGTGCTTTCAGCTTTACTTTGCAAAGAACACTCTCTTGACTGTATGTAGAAACTTTTGGTATTGGTTTAGGGTGCTTCTACAATGCCTTGCATTAACGAGAAATTATTCAATATTTTTGAATAATTTGAATATATATATATATATATATGTACGTGCTGCTTTAGAAAAGTCAGGAAAATAAAAACAAAAAAGAAAAGGACATCAAGATAGGGAGGGATATTTTATTAAATCAATTTTTATTCCATCTAAAATTTAATGTAGAACTCCTGAGCAGTATACCTTGTATTCTACTTTCCAAGAAAGTAATAAATTTAAATGCATTTGGCATTAAATCTGAAAACGAAAAACTGCTGGTTGACAACTTCATTGAAATTCATTCATTTCATTAAATTTCATAATTCATTTAAATGTCAAGAAAATAATACGAAAATTTTAATTTTGTTCAGGGAAAATTAGTATACCGTAATCGAAGCCCAATTATAAAATTCAATATGATCCGGCTGTAGCACTTTTGCTATTGCAAAAATTTGCCTAAAAACGGGGGGAAAATTTGCAGTATTTTAAATTAAAATTAAAATTTTCCCACAGATTTGCTGTAGTACTGTTTATAATACGACATAATTATTGATCTTTCGACATCAGAAAAATGTAGAAATACTTCATAAATTTTGCAGTTTAGTTATTTTTTGCTGGGTATAGATAGGCAAGAACATAAATAAAGGTTAAAAATAAATTCGTGATACCCGGTACTTCGTATTCGTCTATACCTCAACATTGGGCTAATGCATTAGTAGCATGCACTTGCCTTAAATCATAACTATATGACCTATTGAATTTGAATGCAGAGTATTCTTAGAAAAAAGACACGGTTGGGAAAACGAAAAATTTTTCGTTCATATCACATCCGTATTCGATAGATAGATTTGTTTTGTTCTCTCTTTTTTCTCTTATTCTTTAATAAAATTAAGGCGGAACTGATTTGAGGTAACGTCTTGAAAAATGGCGACCCACAGCCCCAGTCTGCACAACCGACACCTGAAAAATTATGACAATTGCGATTTTTTTAATTGTGTTATTTCACTATATATCTGAAAGCATTTTTGTAGTTGCACACATTTTTAAAGTAAATCGTGAATGTATATTTTAAATATATATTCTTGAAAATGTATAGCTTATCTGTTAATTGTTATTTGCTCATTTTCTCCTTCACTTGAGCGATTTCATCGGAAAGAAAACCTTTATAAGTACTGAGTTTGTCCGGGCAAATGTAACCCTTATATTTGTTTACCTTTCTTTAATCTATTCTTCATCATCATCAGCAAACGCTTTCATTCAGAACCAAATATTTATATTTAAAACTTTAAAAGAGTAGGCATGTAGATCTGAAGGAGAGTTTAAAATTACTTCCTTATTTTATTAATTTAAATATATGCCTTGCAATCCTTTGACATATAGCTAGCCAAATCAGTAATGTGCTTGTTTTTAAAATGCAACTTCTCATGTTAGCAGCTTTTAGCAAGCATGGGATAAAGTATGCACAAATGCCACAGTTTCAAAGATTGTATAGCAATGTAGTTTTATGCATGTATACTTTAGAATATATAGCTATACAATAACTTGCAGTTATTTAGCAATTTAAAGGGGAAGTCTAGCCTAAAATGCTAAAAAATATATGTTATAGTCAAGGTCTGAAAAGGAAAGAAATCGAAAATCGTTTTTAAAAAATGATTAAAATAAATTAATTAAAAAGCAAATATAGTTGTAAAAAATGCAGTTATGACGTTTAATGACGTTTTAACGCATCATCTCGTCGAAATTGCTGTTTGGAATATACATCAACATAAGGGCAAATTCCAAAGAAAACTTCTCCATGCTTACATCACTTTGATGTCATTCAACGTCACAGTTGAATGTTTTGCAAGTGGAATTTAATTTTTGGAAAAAGTGTTGACTTCCCCTTTAAGTATACATTATAATTAATTACTATTCCTACAATTTCACAGCTCTGTTATGCTTATCTAGTTATTTAAAAAATTAAACTAACTTTGAAATGAGACTGCTGCTGACGTCATATAGCCTTTCATCCAAGCAAAAATTATTCCATTCACGTGGTTTTGTTCCAAATATGGTGCATTGCACGTGCAAATTACATGCGGCGTTCTGAATTTGCACGTGCATGGAAAAATGTGGCTAAGCGACGACGTTAACATGTCAACGATATTTAGACTTAATTATTTTTTCTTTAATTCATTATTAAATAACTAATAAAGGATTTTCTTGTAAGAAAAATACTTTTTTCTAGGGTGGTTGTCCCCTTAAAAAGAAACATTACTATTCTCCCAATTGCAGAAGATTTGCGCAAACAGGCATACATATGCAATACAAACATACCCATAATGTTTAAAATTAAAAAATATAAAAATAAGCACTTAAAAAATAAAATGTAATTTTCTTCTCTTACATTAAAGTGATCGTTGTCAGTTGCGTTGAGTTCGACCACTTGTTGTTCGGACGCTTTGGCAATTGTGATTAAGATCAATAAAAGAAGGACATGATGATAAAACCATAAGCAATTGCCATTTTTTATATGTTTGACATAAATTGCCATTATATTTCATCCAATATTACACAGATATCTTTGTTATTCCACTTTACGCACAACTTTATATATCGCTTTCAACAAAAAAACTGATTGTAAAAACAATCCAAAAACTCCCATGAGAGCAATCTCAGCTTTTTTTTCTGTTCTTTCCCCCTTATTTCTGCCAAATTTCACCTTTTTACGATGGACTATTATTTATACAAAATGCTCCTATCAATATATACACTTTTCAAGCTTACACCTACTTTGAATTACAATGGAAAAATGTACGTGATAATATTAAGTTAAGACAAATTCTGTCAATTTAACTTGAAAAGTAACTTCAAGCAGAAACCTTAAGGAAAAACATTCAACTTAAAAATTGGGCACACTTAAGGTGTGCTGGGTGAGGCTGACAACGACATTTCCTTGAATTTTAGAAAGGAATTAGGATCTAGAAAACCTAAACAAATATTTTCTAATAAATATATGCATACGAGGAGAAAGTATTTCTAAATAGAAAAACAAATACTGGAAAAAGGATTTACCTAGATTTGATAATCAGCTGTTACATTTATAAGAAATATATCCTGAAATGAAAAAATGAAATTTAATTATGTTTGACCAGTACAGATTTTCAAGTAATTCTCTTAAGTTAGTTCTTAAGTAAAATTCTTTCAAATAAATCTCACTTTATAGCAAGTAATTTTCAGACAATGGGATAAAAAGTTATTAAGGGTGGGTTGGAGCAATGTTAATGGCCCATTGAGAAATTAAAAAAGGATTAATTTTGCAACCAATGGT
>JAQFYV010000370.1:0-11920 GCA_034695065.1 Choneiulus palmatus | reverse complement strand
AAAGACCAATAATAACAGTCTTGTTTTGCACGAATCTCAATCAAGGGCTTTGAATGAGCGTGACGTCTTTGGACCCTCATTACTAAAGCTGCGGTTCCATAGATTGCGAGCTAGTGCCCCTTGATTTTTTCCCTATTCTAACTCCATTGGATCTTGAAATTTTGACTTGTAATAGTAAAAAATGAATGAAAATGCTGACTTGTAATAGTAAAAAATGAAAGAAAATGCTGGGAATCGCAAAGATGAAATAAAATTTGATTGAAGCGATTTCCTGTTTATAAAGGACACATAAATTGAATATGGATTTCATATACAAAATTAAATTTTAGGGATTATGTTTATTGATAAATATTTATTTCTTGCTTAAAGTTTTTAAATGGATGTTTTATTTTTCATATTTAGTGGTTTAACAGCATTTTCCACGTATTTCCTTACAAAAGAGCTTTGGTCGCCAGGAGCCGGCTTGTTAGCAGGATGTTTCATCGCCATTGGTAAGTGTGCATGCAGGTGCAAGTGCCACTTTTAATACTCGTGGCAGCTTTCCATTATTGCCGTTTTGACGATTTGTGAAAATATTTGTGCTTTTTAAGTTCCCGGTTATATCAGTCGTTCTGTAGCGGGCAGTTACGACAACGAAGGCATTGCGATCTTCGCTTTGATGTTTACATACTACTTATGGGTCAGTTCTTTGAAGGCTTAGATACTATTAAGGCGTCGTGCGACATTATTTTATTTTATCTTCGTAATGGGAATATTTAACTGTTCATTATTCCGATTGCAGGTGAAGGCCGTTAAAACTGGAGCGATATTTTGGTCGGCAATGACTGCATTGGCTTATTTCTATATGGTACTTTATGCGCGAGCATCTTTTATATCCAAACATGCCTTAACAGGGAACGGTACCCTAAAAATTGTTTTTAAACACTAGAACATGTCAAAAATGTGCATATCCAAATTTTGGTAAAACTATGTTCAGTTTTAAAGAAAAATAAAAAAGCTCGAAAACGATTTAATGCTAGCCCTTGCGATCCATATTGTGACACTTCTTGGCCAATGGGAAGCCTAGAAGAAGGATTTCGGCATCAGCTGGCGTCGTAATACAGATTACAGGGGCAATCATAAATTTCTGATGTTTTTTTTTTATTTAAAAATAACTAGATTGAACATAGTTGCCAAAATTTTAATATGCACTATTTTTGGCATGTTTAGTATAGATTATAATTAACTTATTCTTAGGTTACTGTTCTCCTTTAAATTAAGAGAATCTTGTAAAAATGGGATGATGAAGTCATTAATTTGAAATGTTCTTACGTGTTATCTAGGTTTCTGCCTGGGGCGGTTATGTATTTATTATCAATTTAATTCCATTACATGTTTTTGTGCTATTAATAATGGGACGATATTCTAACAAATTGTACATAGGTAATTAATACTTTTATGAGAAAATAATTTGCTCCTTAATTTCATTACACATTTCCCATTCTTCTTTTCTCTTTTTCTTTTTAGCCTATTCCACATTTTTCATTTTGGGCTTAATTTTCTCGATGCAAATTCCATTTGTTGGATTTCAGCCTGTTCGTACCAGTGAGCACATGGCATCTGCAGGTGATTTTATTATTATATCTTCTTCTTAATTATTTTTCCTGAAAGCCAAGGCGAGATCTCGAGCGATAGCATACAAGTTTTGAGAGTTTTCAGTTTTCGTATTTACTTTGCTTTTAATTATATAGGAGTGTTCGTGCTGATACAGGCATATGCCATTTTGAAATACATTCAAACCGTTCTCTCTAAGACCGAGCTGCGTACCATGTTTTATTTGACGGCGGCCGTGATTGCCGGTCTCGTGTTCACTTGCGTCGTTTTATTAACATACGCAGGTAATAAGAGCATTTTATATAGATAGCTGTTCTCCTTTCGGTGAAATTGCTTTTGAACTATTAATATTATTCGTTAGGATACATTGCGCCATGGAGTGGGCGCTTCTACTCCTTGTGGGACACGGGCTACGCCAAAATTCACATTCCCATCATTGCATCCGTTTCGGAACATCAACCGACTACGTGGTTTTCTTTTTTCTTCGATCTTCATATTCTCATTCCTACATTTCCCGTTGGACTTTGGTATTGCATCAAAAACGTGAACGACGAAAGAGTCTTTAGTAAGGACTTTTATGTTTTGTCACCTGTACAGGGTTCATACTGAGTTTTATAATTGAACTTTCCTGACTATCCTTTACTTTCCCTGACCTGAAATTAAAATTTTCCCTGAATTTCCCTGACCAAAGTAAAATTTCCCAAACATTTAAATGGATTATGGAATTTTACAACCAGCAGTTTTATGTTTGCCGATTTAATGCGAATGACTGTCGAATATTATATTCTTGGGAAGTGAATACAAGTTACTGCACATATCCATTTAAATTAGGGATGAGTTCTCGATACCCTCGATACTCAAGAGATATCGGTATCGAACGATGCTACTATAGTTGAGCTCGATAATTTATCGATACTATTTTAATAGAATACTAAATTATTTAATTAGAGGGTAAGATCACACTATATGCAAAATTTATTTACTTACTATAGTAAAGTAAAAAAAATAATATTCCTAAAATTTCACAACTATGTTATACATAGTTACTTTTTTAAAAAAACTTTGTACTTTGCTCAAATGAACCAGTCTATGACATCAGCATCAGTTTCATTTCAAATTTATTTTTTATTTATTTTTTTATTATTTCTCACAGAGTGAGAATGCTTGTATTTTTGAACAAAAACTTTTAACACTATTAAGTTACTGCCTTATCATTCATTTGATTTGTATTTTTTTATAAAAATAGTATCGAATAAATTTAAAACTTTCTATGTGGAAAGATGCGTAACTAACTACTAACTGGCACTACATACCACAATATATTGTAAATTAATTTACAATTATACAGATACTGGAATGTATCTAATATCCTACCACAACTTACTTTTGAAAAGTTCCCGTTAGCCTCTGTTCAGTTCTGGGTAAATCATTCCCTGGATTAAGGATGTAGAAAGCGTTTGAAGTGTCAACTGATAAATCTGATGCAGGCTTGTCTGCATTTGCATATAATATCAAATGTCCAAGAAGAATATGAATGGACGGCATGCGAGAAACTGGAGTGCTGCATAATATAGGAATATTTTCCCAAGGCAAATGTTGAATCTCCTGAAACAAATACGATTAGTCACTATATAATTAACTCAAACTAAAATCGCATATATTTCAGAAAACGCCATTCTAGGGCGAAAAAATTTTCCTGCAAAATCTTTAAAATAAATTCCCTTTCAAAAGTAATGGACAATCGTGCAAACTTTTATAACATGGCGTGGCACATGGCGCCAAGCACGTGCATTAATAAATTTTTAAAATTATAAACATTATTTTCCGCTGTCTATGGGTTGATGTTGCTGCGTTTCCAAACAGGTAAGCTTTTTGCTCTGGCATTTATTTTTCTAGCACGGTTTATAAACTAGCTTATATTCTCGCCTTATGGAATCGAGCATTTAAGAGGGGGCTTGAGTCGGAACCGTAATGTTAATCTCTATAGAGATTTTTAGCCATTTCAAGGTACATTACCATTTAATAAAATTAAAATAGAAACGAAAAAGAATTAAATTTTTAACATCTTCTATCAATTTTTAAAAATTTGTTATAAAATACAGTCGTTCTTTTTGTCCTATGAAAAACGGACGATTTATAACAACCTTTTATAGGTGGATGGAAAAGGTTAAACATTTGATAAATTTCATTCTTTTTTTTTTATTATTAAATGCAATTTATAAAAAAAAAAATAACTTCTAGCTCGTACTAGAAGTTATTTTTTTTTATAAATTGCATTTAATAAAAAAAAGAAAAAAAAAAGAATGAAATATGTCCCTTGGATAAAAAGTAATGTACCTTGAAATGGCTAAAAAAATCTCTATGGAGATTAACATTACGGTTCCGACTCAAGTCTCTCCTTAATATTAAAACATCTGCAATTTGGTGTGGAACATTTTTTTTTAAACCAGATATTTGCAGTCTTTTGAAACGACTTTTTAAAATAAGTAGCGAGCACAGACCTTGTCCAAAATGAGAATAACGTGTTGACGAGATATAATTTCACTGCCAAAGCACAGGCTCCTTTTGCTCACGACCAAACAAATCTTTTTCAGGCGTTCATCCCGATAGGACACATTGAGTAATATAGCCATAGCCTTTCGTAGGAGTCCGCGGTATTGCATGAGTCCATGGCACGAATTGACAATCACCTGAAGAAAAAAACAGGCATTAAGAAGACACGCAATGAGAACACAATGAGAATAGTGACTCATACCTCCAAAAGATCTTCATTCAAATTATCGAATCCAAGAGCATTAATCTCCTTGGCAAGAAGAGCCGTGATGTCTTTTAGCTTTTTAAGATCATCCTCATGAGAAGGATTTCCAAGTAATAATCCTTTCCAAGGTCCCAACCAATTATCTTCCATGCTTTTTATCAAAGCCTGAAAAAATGATTAGCATTAGTGGTGATCCTGACAAGCAAACACCCATTCATCATGAAAATGTTTTAAAAGCCACACAAACTAGCACTGCTCTAAGAAAAAAATTCATTAAAAGCCTTTGATGTTATATGCTCACAATATTTCATTAGTCAAATATTAAAAACGATAAAAATAAAAATATTGTAAAAAGATTATTTTAGCCCTATGGCCTTCTTTTAGTATTTAGCATTAAGATGCCAATTGCAGCATGTCGCCAACAACGTGGATTAACATCCTCAAGTCAATTTTAGCGCCAGTTGGAGCCATGTTAATCGCCCTTTGAGATTTAAATAAATTGGAAGACCACCCTAAAAACAAGTATTTTTTCCTTCAAACGTATTCATTAAGAAAATACTTTTTCCTAAAATTTCACATTTATGACTAGTTATTTTTTTTTTAAAAAAAATATAAATTTGAAATGAGACTGTTGCAGATGTCATTGGCCCATTCATTTAAGCAAAGTAGAACGCACTCACGTGATTTTGTTCCAAAATGTGGTGCACTGCAAGTGCAAATTACACTCTGTGTTCTTTAATTTGCACGTTCATGTAAAAATGTGAGTTGGCGACTGTCAATGGTATTTTGGTCATTGCTAATTTTTTTTCTTTAATTATTAGAAAACTTGGCATAACATAGTTATTAAATTTTGGAAACAGTATTTTCTTAAGATATTTCCTTTAAACAAAAATGATTTTTTTTTCTAGGGTGGTTTTCCCCTTTAAAATGATCTATTCTTTTTAACCAAAGAAAGTTTAATAATGTAGAAAATTATAAACCAAGCTGCACTTAAGCTAAATATAATGAACAGGGTACTCATATTCTTGACCCACCCTAAAAGAAGTAATTTCTAAACAATAGAACATATAAATAATCTAGGTTCAGCTTAACTTTTTTTAAAAATAATAAACATAAAAACGGTTTTCATGAGACAAGTGACGTCAATTGACGACGAAATCCTTCTTTCTGGCATTTGTATTGGCCAAGAAAATTTTTTCATCATCAATTGATTTTGCTCACTGTTACAGGGTGTACCAGATAACCGTTTTTATTTCTTTCTTCTTTTTTTAACTAGACTGAACATAGTTGCTAAAACTTGGATATGCAATCTTTTTGATATGTTCTAAATTTGATCTTAGAAAACGAATGCAAAGATAATACTCATAACTTCTTACAAGTTAGATATACAAATAATAATATATTGACAAAATTACTTTGACACGATTATCCACATTTGCCCGCTCATTCCACCACAATGCTTTAGCCGTCAACCGGACTGTAACATCAATTTCTTTAAAAATATTCTCCATTTCTGAAGTAAACTTGGTGACACCCTAAGATATTTTTAAAAAAATATTTTCATGAGATTAAAAAAAAAATATTTTTATTTAGAGGAATGCAACCCTCAGAAAATTATATAAGAAAGTATTTACACAAAAATTGGCAACTCTGTTCTCTGTTAATTTTTCTCAAAAAATAAAATAAAGTGAACCGAAAAGCTGAGAAATGGACGGACGCTCGCATGATGACGTGTCGGTGTCACCAATGACGTTCGTTCAATGGTGACACGTGATCATACGAGCTTCCATCAGTTTCATTTCTAAGCTTTTCAGTTAACTTTTTTAATTAACTTTTAAACTAGAAAGAGCATAATTGCCTATTCTTGGGTATTACTTTTTTATATGCGCTATCGTTCGACAAAAAGATTTTCTGACGGTTACGAAACTCATTTATGTAGAGATGGGTCAGATAATTTACGCCATCACATTGACAGGAATATCCTTGAGATTAAACTAATAACTGTAAAAAACTCGTACTCTAAAAATGCTATTATACTGTACATGCCATTTAAAAAAATTTCCAGTACTTTTAAAATGTAGGCTATAAATGTAAATTCAATATTAATTATTTTGGGCAATAAAATTATACACAAGGTGTCGAAGATAAAATTAAATTTTATTCGAACTATTTTTTGCACCATCCCGGCAACAAAATATACGGCCGAACATTTAATTAAAATTAAATATCCAACTATGATATGTCCGAGAATATCGTTAACTCACTAATCCGAGTATTTCAATTAAATAAATATTTGATTATATGTATTTCTTGATACCGAAAGTTTGCAAAAGAAAAAAAAATCAATAATAATAATAATAATAATCCAAATAAAACCTCACATAAAATCTAAATATCTAAACCTTGAAATTATGCTCACAGTTTAAAGGGTGCTGGTAGCCATTTTTAAATCTGCATGTGTACAGAGGTATGTGTTTCAAATAAATGTATTTTTACAGTTATTACATGTGGGTGATATTGTTGTCAATGAAATATCAGTGGCAATGAATGACGTGTAATGGAACCATTTAAAAAGATATAAGGGAAGATTTACCAAGCTATTTTCGGAGGGAATTTTAACAATAATGGGTTTTCGGTTACGTTGACATCTCGTGATGATCAAGTCCGGATTCTGCACACTAGCCGTATGCATCAACGATGCCGGAACAGTATTAATCTGGCAAACTACCCAATCTATACAAATAAGGAAGTCTTTTAATTGTGGAACTTATTACTAGATATAAAGAATATAAAAAGGTAAATGTGAGAAAATAAAATCAAGGAAGTAATTAAAAATAATACCATTGTTTAGCCTACTGGAAATAAGATCTGCCTGATCATTCAAATTTGCGCTGCTGCCGGAGAATGAAAGCATCGACTTTCGATCTTTCAATTTTAACATGTCTTCATCAGGACACGGCCTATCCGATTTATTCCCATCCCTACATTTTAAGTTAACAGGGTTACTACACATTCAAAAGTTGCATTTGCTCTTAGCACTTTAGTTTCAAATTATAAATACTTGATCTTGGATGAAAGAATTAAGTTCGCTCTGTGTCGCAAAGTGACAGCCATTGATTCGAAAAGATGGGAAGCTGTACTGGGGTCCTTCTCGCCTTTAAATAGTGCCAAAAGTACATTTAAATCCGCATACAAGGGCATGCAAGGGTGATGGCACAGCATCTGTCGAGCATTTTCCAGCAATTTCACCATCTTCTCTTTGGAAATGGAGGCTAAAAAAAACCAATATTAAATACAGCTTAATGGGGAATCTTGCGCAAGAATATTGTCATAATAATGACCACTAAAAACATTGACTAAATCAATGAACAGTACAGAGTGCACGTCATAGTTTTTCAGTTCAATCTTTCTTAGTTAAAGGGGAAGACCATCCTAAACAATTTTTTTTTCTTTCAATAGCAAAGTGAAAAAGAAATAGTATTCCTAACATTTTACAACTACGTTATGCATAGCTATTTTAGAAGAAATTAAAATAAATTCAAAATGAAACTGGTGCTGACGTCATAGCCCTCTTTTTTTTTTGCTTTCCATACCACTAAGTACATTGTACAGCATAGTACAGCATAGTACATTGTACAACATAGTAAGCACTAAGTACATTGTTCTTTGCTCAATTGAACTGGTCTATGATGTCAACATCAGTTTAATTTCAAATTTAATTTAATTTTTTTATAAAACAAATATGCATAACATAGTTGTGAAATTTTACGAATACTATTTTTTCCCCTTTACTATTAAAAAAAAAAAAAATTGTTTAGGGTGGTTTTTTCCTTTAAAAACTTATAGCCTATATATATATATATTTAATACATTGTTGCCAAATCTTGGATAAGTAGGCTAGTTTTTTTACATGCTCTATCATTTTGAAAACATACTTTTTCTGAGGGTTGAATTCCCATTTAAATTTAGATTATCGGATCCAGTAACATACCAAGTTTCTTGTGAGGGGTTGATACCGCCTGAAACACGGTTTTTACTTTATAATTCCTTGTATTCCCAATTGCATGAGCAGCAGGGCTATTACTTCTCAAAGTTTCAATATCCTCGATTAACGAATGCATAGTATCCTTTTCGATAAGCACATCAGACTCCATTCTCGAAATGCTGTCAATCCATTTGGGTACAGCTTGGACGTGAACTTCGTCTGCCAACAAATCAAGTGGACAGCAATCTTGTTCCCAGTCGTCACAGCGCACAGTTTCGATTGCAATAGTTTCCTCGGTATCAGTCAGACGCGCGTTACTGCGGAGCCTCCGCCGCACGGGAATTTCAGTTGAAGCTTCAGCCGCAGATGCAACAGACGCAGTTTTCTTCCTAGATGCTCTAGGGGCACGCAAAATTGAACTTGCAGGCACAAACGCAGAGTCCGATTCTGGACTAGTTGAAAGCGTAATCACCGGCCACTGACAATTACGGTTGATTTTACAGTTTCCGCTGCCGATATTTCCGAGACCCGAGCGGGCATTTTGCAACTTTTTCACGGGACTTCTGTCTTCCGCGTCACTGTTCTCTTGATTGGAAACCACGGATTGCACGGCATGCGAACTCGTTTCTGTGGCACTCCATTTTATCTTAGATTCCCTCCCACAGCCATGTAGCTGCTTCTTGGATTCATCGCATTTTAGTGGCACTGGGGGACTCTGTTCGGGATCAGAAAATTGGCTCTCAAACCTTGACAATGCTGTGCCCATCTTACTAGGTGCATCAATTATTTTCTTGCGAGTGAAAGTGAACGTTCGTGTAGCCTTAGTGTGCGGAGTCTTGAAACAGTCGGTGAGCTCGTCGCCGACGTGAATGTTATCGAGTCTGGCGGTAAGAAAATCGACTTCTTCGTCGGCGACGGGCTCGTCAAACCCGGGCATCGATGTCGGCCACGCTTCGTACAGCATATTCATTACGGTCAAGTTCCTGTCTTCCGCGTATAAGTTCAGTTTGACGATGCAGTAGAAGTAAATTGTTTCTGCCAGGATAAAGTGAGTCTGAATGAGTCCTTCGTATTTCAAGTCACGCAATTTGCAGTACACCTCTTTGATGGCTAAAATGGCTCCGTGTAGATCATTTTCTTTCAAGCACATCTGCGTAAGTTTGCACAATGCCTCACACAATATAAAATCAATATGCACAACAGGTTCCACGCTTTCGTTCTTCGATGCAGTAGCAGTAATTGCAGACCTAGATTTAGAAGCTAACTCGAGCAAGAGGGATCTTTCGGTTTTTCGCCACATTTTAGCATAGCGTATGGCCGTGGACATATAATTCTTAAGGTATTTCTTGCTCGGACTGCACCCATAATAACTGCATTCAATCTGGGTGACGGCCAATTCGAGGCGCAGCCGGTGAAACACCAGCTGCATGCATTTAAAGCAGAAGCACGACGAAGAATGATCGTGCCAGTTCAAAAGTATGTTTATTTTTTTCAGTTCCGGGGAACTGGTTTTAGAGTTCTCGGGTGGAGTTTCTCCAATGGAGCGCTTTAGTAAGGCTTGAGATCGGCACACATAGTGGTCTTCGTCATTCTCGGATGAGTCGCCATCGTCTCGGAGATCGGACGAATCGGGAATGCACGATTCGGTCTCAGTTTGTAGTTGTTCGCCAGCAGAATCAATGATATACTGAACGCCATTAAGCTTAGTTTGACAATCTGAATAGCTCTCGCTCATTATATCCAATTTGCATAATTCTAATAGTATTTCAGCAGATCTGAAGCGAAAGGAAAAATAACCCGTAAATATTCTCATCAGTCAGCAAGCATATCTTTTTCATACATCAGAAACAGGTTCTACGTTACATCAAGATACAGCATGATCGGAGTTGGGAAAAAAATTATAAAATTTTCTTCTCAGAGCTGTCCAGGTTTTTCTTATATACTTTTACAAATTTCATAGTTTAAAAAAATAGTTTTACATTTTATTTATTCACTGAAGGGAAAACAGTACTTGTATAGAAAACAAATATCAGTTCACGACTTTTAATTCCTTTAAATTAACGATTAATTCTTACAGCACCATAAATGAAGTATTTATAAATTTTGCCTTCAGTTAACGAAGTTCTAAAAAACAGGTGCGTTGTTTTTCTAGATTTTTAGTTATTTCAGAACTATCACCTCAAAATCTATACATTTTTCGGATTTTAAGTAACTATTAATAGAGTCCGAAATCTTAAATTTTGATCCCTTGCAATTTTATATAATAACGAAAATTAAATGAAGGCCTTTGCTTATACAGATAAACAATTAAAAGAGTTCTTTCACCAAAAATGGAAATGAAACCATAAATAAGGACAAACATTCTCTTGATTTGTCCCCATTTGCTAATTTTTTTTTAAATATTTCTTTGTCAAACATACAGTGATTGACAATCTGCTTATTGCCATGCCTTCTGTTAATTTGGATTATAAAAAATATGACAGTAGCCTACATTAATACATTAAAATTAATTTAATATAAAGACTTGGAAGGGTCACGTCATATAGCTAAAGAGAGTAAAGTAATCCTAACCTGTTAGCTAGAGATAACTTTTGCGCCCAAAGCAACTGCTCCTTAAGAAAACAGCAGGCTTCTCTAAGAGCTCCGATCTTTCGAAACAGGTGGCCAACTCGCATAGCACATTCCAGCATCACATTGATCAACCTGGGTTTTAGATCCATAACTATCAAAGAAAATTACGATAATGACAAAAAATAAATAAATAAAAAGATTTAAACTTTTTGTACACAAACAATTATCCAAGATATACTAGGAAAACATTAAATATCCCTTAAAAATAAATTTACTCCAAAACTCGTCATTTAATTACTAAATCCTCCTGTTATGAAAAAATATAAAAGTGACTTCTTAAAACAATAAGGGGGAAAGTCTAAGGTTATAATATAAGAAAATTATTTTAAACTTAATGCAAGTAAAAGTTAACAGCAGAGCTTTTTTAAAATAACAAGACATTTCCTAAAGTCCCACTACCAAGTTCAGTGCAATTATTTTTATAATTACTAGCATTGAAATCTTCGCAAATTTTATTTTGCATTCACCCTGAAGGCTGATACGTTATTTGTCCGTAAATTTACTCATGCTCAGTGAACACGGGTAAGCTTAACCAATCAGTACCCACTTATCTTATCTAAAGCAACCAAGCAAAGCAAGCAAACCAAGATATATTTTTTTTTTTTGGTGAGAAAACATTTTTTTTTGCCCATCCACAACTAAATTCTCGCCCTGTGACTTTATTCAACTGCTGTATTACTGTTCAACATTATCATTGAATGAAAATAAACTTAAAGGGGAAGACCACCCTAGACAATTTTTTTTCTTTCAATAGTAAAGTGGAAAAAAAATTTACTCCTAGAATTTCACAACTATGTTATGCCTAGTTATTTTATTGAAAATTAAAATAAATTTGAAATGAATCTGATGCTGACGTCATAAACCTTTCATTCAAGCACCGAGTACATTGTTCTTTGCTCAAATTATTTATTTTAATCAAAATTGGGTAGACCACAAATATAGTTGAATGTAAA
>JAQFYV010000369.1:0-11924 GCA_034695065.1 Choneiulus palmatus | reverse complement strand
AAAAAAAAAAAAAATTAACAAAAAAAAAAAAAAAAAAAATAATAAAAAAAAATTAACAAAAAAAAAAAAAATAAGGTTACATCTATATATTTAAAATATGCATGAAAAAGTGTATATGTTCCTTAAACCATTTCAAATGGGAATGTTTTGAAAAAAAACTTGTGTATATCATAAAGTGTATATATGGGCATAAAGTTGAATTAACTCTATTGAGTTCCTTCAATCCTTTTAATTGGATTTTTCTTAAAAAAGATAAAGAGTATTTCATGGCAAATTCAGTAATGATTAAACCATTTTATATTAGAAAATATCATCTAATAAATCATTTATCCTCCTCATGACCATCACCACTCACTAGCAATGGATTAAAGAAGACAAGATGAGGTTGCCGAATGAATGAATGTGTACTAACCGCGGAGTGAAAGGAAACAGAGCTTAGCAGTCCGTGCACTTCGGTGTCGGAGTCTGCTGTAAATAGCTCAAGAGCTTTTTTTTTTTTTTTTTTTTTTTTTTTTTTTTTTTTTTTTTTTTTTTTTTTTTTTTGCCTCTGACAACCTTTGTAGGCTGAGACTTGGTAGTACCGCAATGTGCTACCATCCCAGGAAGGGCATTAAAGAGCCACAGAGGCTCTAGCGATGCCCGGTACGGGAAAAAGTGAAAGGTAACAGAGCTTGGCAGTCCGTACGCTGCGGTGTCGGAGTCTGCTGTAAATTGCTCAAGAGGTTTGACAGCCTCTGTAATGTGAGACTTGGTAGTGACGTAATGTACTACCCTCCCAAGAAGGGCATTAAGGAGCCACAGAGGCTCGAGTGAAGCCCGGTACGGGAAAAACGAGAAGGGAAAGATAAAGCTCAGTATGAATGATTTACTAACACTGAATGAATGTTTTGAATGTGATCATACAGCACCTCTTTATTGTCACCATTGCTACCATGTTTCAGATCAATCATATCCATAAACTACATCTTACTGATTTATTATTTTCTTTTAAAAAGAATATATTAAGCAGATGAAGCCATTTAAATATTTTGCTAAAGTCTAAAACTGATATGTAGTCATCATCATCTATTAAAAAGCAGCTTATAAACCAATTTAAATGTTTAGGGAAAGATCAATTTTGATATTTATACATACACTATTTATAATATTAGAAATGAACTTATAAATCTTATTAATTCTTTTGCCAAAGTTTATATTTATATAGGCAGCATCTTCCATGAGAAAGAAACTTAATAAATGCATTTAAATCTTTTGCCAAAGTTCAATGTTTACAATTTCATACTATCTTCTAAGATACCCACAGAGTATCTAAAAGTAACCAAAAATATATACTGACTTGAGGAACCAGACTGGAATGGGCAACTTCAGCTGTCTGGAGAGGCTTGCGCTCAGACTGAAGTGACCTCAAGCTCTTAATAATCCATATACCTAAATAGAACCAACTATTAAACAGAATGTATCACAAACCTTTTGTGACTATGTAATATAGGTTCAATGTAATTACTACCCTCATTCACATTATTATTCTTATTATAATTATTATTATTATTATTGTTGTTGACTTGACCACTCGCGTACCAACTGATGGTTGGGTGTATAACCTGCATCATCATAACTCAGTATCTTGTATTAGAAAGAAATGTATTTATCCAGTTAAATATTTTGAAGAAGTTTAATGTTTATTTGCCTCCTGCCACATTTGCAATACTCAATGCCAATCTTGGACCCATTTACTGGGGAAATGCCCTGATATTAAAATCAACTTAATCCTTCCTGAATGGCTTTCCATCATTGTATCCTTTCTACAAAACCAGAACCTTTACTAGATGACTATGTAATTCAACTGAAATGGACATGTGGTATATGTATAAAATACCAAAATACTTGAAACAAGAAATTAACAGTATCCTCCACTCCTAGTATACCTTTGTATTTTGATTACCCAATGCATTATTCCATCTGGGATCTGGTAGCAATTCATTACTTAACCACATTATGTACCACTAACACTACAAAAACACACTCACCATATGTCCTACTGATATGGGCAACTATAGCTGGCTAAGCCCCAGGCCGGGGACATGTGATGAACCCCACTAATACAGTTTACACTTACACCCCCACACACATACCCTTACATGAACAACAAGACTGCAATTATTAGTGTTTTTTGCATTGAATTAGACAATGAATTGAGTTGAATGAATCAACACATCTACCAATCCCTCAATGGATGCATGCAAGGGTTGTTATACAAATTCATTATTAATTATACATTGGATCTCTTTCGAGATCTGGCAAATATATTTAATACCTTCTAGAAACAAAGATGTGTAAATGGAATTTTGGGTACTGAATATAGAAATACATATAGCTGGAAATGTTGCAAATATATGTGTACATACATTTTAAAATATTTATGAAAAAAGTTGTATATATAGGCACAAAGATGCGTTGTTTTATTGAGTTCCTTAAGCCTCTTTAACTGAAATCTTTATGAAAAATGTATGTATATACATGATAAAGAAATTGTATTTCTTGGCACAACCATTAATGATTATTTTGGCTTCATTAACCGCTTTTATATCTGAAAATATCATCTAATAAATAGTTTATTATCATCATGACCATCACCACTCACTAGCAGATGGATTAAAAAAGATGATACGAGGTTGCAGAAAGGAGGTTGAAAGGAAACAAAGAACTTGCATTTTCCATATGCTTCGGTTGCATAGTCTGCAATAAATACCTCAAGAGCATTGACAGTCTGTATGCTTAGACATGGTAGTGGCAAAATGTGCTACCATCCCAGGAAGGGCATTAAAGAGCAAAAAAAAGCTGGTAGCCCGGTATGGGAAAGAAAGCAAAAGCATACTCTTAATTGTAACCATTGCGACCATATTTAAAATCAGTCGTATCCATTAAACAACATCTTACTGATTATTTTTTATTAAAAAGGAGATACGAAACCATTATTTTGCCAAAGTTAAGAATTGATGTAAGGAGCTCATAAACCAATTTTAATCTTTTGCCAAAGGTCAATGTTTATATTTTTTCTAAGACACCCACAGAACTTAATATTAACCAAAAAGATATACTGCCTTGAGGAACTGGATTGGAAAGGGCAACTGTATCTGTCTGGAGAGGTGGCTTGCACTGACAGACTGAAGAAACCTCAAGCTCTTAGTAATTCATATACCTAAACAAACAACTATTAAACAGAATGTATCACAAACCTTTTGCAGCTATGTACTATAGGTTCAGTGTAATTGCTAACCCTTGATGTAATACCTATACTTCTACCATCATCATTGACATTATTTTATTATTATTATTGTGTTAAATTATTATTATTATTTGTTGTTGTTGGGAATATCGACTACTCACTTGCCAACAAAGTGTTGGGCACATAACCTAAGTCATCATCACTCAGTACATTCTATTGTAAAGGAACTTATAAACCCATTTACATCTTTTGCCAAAGCTCAATGTCTGTATTTATACACTCAGAATATTCTATTAGAAAGGAACTTATAAATCCATTAAAAATAGTGTGTCCAAGTTGAACATTAATATTGAAGCACTCATTATCTTCTATTAAAAGGTGCTTATAGATCCATTGAAGTATTTTGCCAAAGCTGGACATTTATATTTAAACAGTCTTCTGTAAGAAATGAACTTATAAATCACATTAAATCTTTTACCAAAGTTCATTGTTTATTTTATAGAAAGGAAGTTATAAATCTGCTGTAATCTTTTGCAAGGTTGAATAGTAATATTTATGCCCTTTTATCTTTTATGAAAAAGGATCGTAGTAACACATTTAAAGCTGTTGCTTAAGTTGAACATTTATTTATACTATCATTATCGTCTATCAAAAAGGAGCTTGTAATGAAAGTGATGTCAATATTTTGCCATAGTGCAACGTTATATTTATACAATAACTATATACAATAGAAAAGGAGCCCATAAACATATTTAAAAAAAACCTTTTGCAGAAGTTGTGCATTTATATGTGTATATTTATACACTCATTATTCTTCAATTGAAAAGGAGCTTAAAAGGGATTCAATCTTATGCCCAAGTGCAAAGTTATATTTATGCAGTAATTATCTTCAATAAATTTGGAGCTTATAAACCCATTTCATAAACGTTTGCTGAAGTTGAACATTTACATGTTTATATTTATACACTCATTATTGTTCAATTAAAAAGGAGTTGGTAAAGTGATTAGAACTTTTGCCAAAGTTCCATGTTTATCTTCATACACTCAGTATCTTCTATTATAAAGGAGCTTATAAATCACTTCAATCCTTATGACAAAGTTCAATGTTTATTTTATACACTCAGTATCGTCCCATAGAAAGGAACTTATAAATCGGTTGAAATATTTTTTCAAGTTTGAACAGTAATATTTATGCACTTTTATCTTATATGAAAAAAAAGGCTTATAAACCCATTTCAATCTTTTGCTTAAGTTGAACATTTAGATTTATACTATCATTATCTTCTATTGAAAGGAACTTGCAATGAAAGTGATGTCAATCTTTTGCCCAAGTGCAACGTTTTATTTATGCAATAATTATCTTCAATAAAAAAGCTTATGAACATATTTTAAAAAAAAAATTGCAGAAGTTGTACATTTAAATGTGTATGTTTATACACTCATTATTCTTCTATGGAAAAGGAGCTTGAAAGTAATTCAATCTTATGCCCAAGTGCAACATTATATTTATGCATTAATTATCTTTGATGAAAAAGCTCATAAACATATATTAAAATAACTTTTGCTGAAGTTGTACATTTACATGTGTGTATTTATACACTCATTATTCTTCTATTAAAAAAACTGTAAAGCAATTTAAATCTTGCTGAAGTGCTGCATTTATAGATATGCATTTATTATCTATCTTCTATTAAAAAGGAGGTTCAATTCTTTGCCAAAGTTCAAAATTAAGAATGTATATATTCATGCACACATATCTATTAAAAAGTAACAAAACCATTTAAATCTTTTGCCAAAGTTGAACATTAATATTTTTACATTTTCTTCGTTTATAAAGGAAGGTTATAAATGCATTTACATATTTTGCCAAAGTTCTATGTTTATGTTTATGCACTCAGAATATTCTATTCGAAAGGAACTTATAAATCTTTAAAAATCTTGTGTCAGAATTGAAGAGTAATATTGAAGCACTGATTATCTTATTTTAAAAAGTAGTTTGTATACCCATATAAGTATTTTGCTAAAGTTGGACATTTGTATTTATACAGTAATTTGGTTCCATTTAAAAGGAATTGATAAATCCATCTAAGGCTGTTAGCAATATTAAACATTTATATTTATACACCCATTTCTAGTAAAAAAGGAACTTAAAAAACCATTTAAATGTTTGGTCAAAGTTTAACATTAATATTTCTACGCATTTTCTTCTACTAAAATGAAGCTTATAACTCCATTTATATTTTTTCTCTAAGTTTAACATTTATATTTCTACACTAATTATGTAACTGTACAAATGAGGTTATAAATCCAATTTAATCACTTGCAAAGGTTAAAATTTACATGTGTATATCTATGCACTAAATTTAAATATTTTTTCAAAGTTGAACATTTATATTAAAACATTCATTATCTTCTATTAAAAAGGGACTTTTAAATTCTTTTAAATCTTTGTCAAAGTGCAACATTTATATATAATCACTAATTAACTTTTATTAAAATGGCATTTACAATCCCATTTAAATATTTTGCCAAAGTAAAACATTTATATTCCCATTTCATAAAAGGGCATGGCCTAACTTTTGGAATGACCAGTTATTATGTCTGTAAATATGTATATACGAGCATATTAGTATCTTTACTAAAATAGAATGAATAAAGAAAATAATCAACCTGGTTAAGGAATAGATCCTATTTCCTTATATTGTATGCAATAAGAAATGTAACATGGCAGCCTTAAAGTGATGTGAATGCAATAATGTTTCATCAAGATTGACAAAATACACATGGAAATGGAAACACCCATTTACCTTATAAGGGTGAATTACAGCATGGGATTATTTTAAAAAAATGTAGAAGTATATTCAAGTTGTTCCAATAATTAAAGTTGCTCAAGTATGGTTGAAGATGAGCATACCAGCTTACTGCTGGATGCTAAACTGAGATCAGTGAGAGAGAAGAAAAAATCTGAGGCTTTGCCTTTATCTCAAACATATTTGACCCTCCCCCCACAAAAGCAAAAAAAAACTAGTTGTGTATCCCACTTGGAAGCAATCACATAGCCACTATCACACATTATTTAAAGAAATAATATCCTCAAAGTAAAAGCATCCTTTTTGTAAATTGCCATAAACCTAAACATGCTAAACACCAAATTCTCTTATTTATATTTGGTTTAGTGAGGAGTGTCCAACAATTAAAAATATTAGAATTTATCACCTTTAATAGCACATCAACAATTAAAATTTGACTTAATCTTCAAAAGAGCAAGAAGTGAATATAACCTGGTTGCTAGACCTAATCCTTTCAGAAAATGAAAGGCTCTGTAACCCTAAGAAACCATTTACCCAAATCTAATCCATGATACCTCATAAGACATGGACATATTATTTGAAATAATATGTACCGGTTCCACTCACCAAACAATTATTAAAATGCTTGTTAACTCCTTCCAAATGAAGACAAACTGTTATAGATGCAATCCATCCATGAAGTACAATAAACATATAAAAACCTCAAAATTAATATAACATCAGGCAAGCACCTGATAATTATTTAAATAGGAAAATCCCTTCATCCACTTTTCACCAAAACCTTAATCCACTTATTAGGCTTTGTCTATACCAATGCAGAACTATACATGAATAAAATATTATCGAGTGCCTACTTGGATAGCCTTGTTTGGATTATAATCACACAAGAACGACATTTAGTGATTTACCAATAAAAGTTTGAAAAGTTGTGTTTTCTTAAGGTATGTTTCTGAAATTGATGCTTTTCCCTGAAATCCCCGATTTTCCTTGTAAAAGTTCTGAAAATTTATGACTTTCGCTGATTTTCCTGTAAAAGTTCTGAAAATTCATGACTTTTGCTGATTTTCTTGTAAAAGTTCTAAACATGTATGACTTTCCCTGATTTTTCACTTAATGTTTGGAAATTGTATCTTCTTAAGATATGTATGTGCCCTGAATTAGATGACTTTTCCTGAAATTAAAATAATTTCCCTTAAATTTATGACTGCCCCTATTTTCCCCTGTAAATTTCCAACTCCCTATAAATATCCATAAAATATATGACTGTCTCTTGTAGATTTATCTGAATTTTTATGACTTGCCTTGTAAATTTCCGAATGTCTATATAAATTTCCCTAAAATTTAAGACTGTCCCTGATTTCCCTGTAAAAGTTAAAAAATGGTATTTTGTAAGGTATTATCCGTGAAATTTATGACTGTCCCATATTTTTGTAAGGTATTTATCCAAGCTGGATGAAATAAATCCTTATAAGTGGTAGAGGTGTGTTTAACGACCTAGCTTTCGAATGATAGAATTCCAAGATGGTGATATTAAAAAAAGCATGAAACGTTCATAAACTGGCCCTCAGATATCTTGAAATATTTTAAGGAATGCCAAACTTTCAGTTTTACATTAAAATCTCACAGGTGTGAATCATAAACTTTGGATATATTAATTATACCATTTCCAATTCAATTCAATTCCACTAATTACCCTACAGTCAGCAAGTGAATGCTATTTGGTAGGGGGGTGATCCCAATATCAGGAGAATTCTCCCACGTCAGTTTAAACTAAACAACATTCTTAAACTCATGAAAGAGACTGTAAAAGAAATATTGGAATTTGATTAACCCTTATTATAAAAAGATTAATGAATTAAATAATTATTTTTAGACTAAATAGTAAAAATATTATTTAAACTTTCAAATGAAATGGTGCTAAATGAAAACTTTTTGTGAACTTCCGTTCACTATTTTAGCACAGATGTCGACAATGAATGTAGACCTCATAAATAATGTTCAGCTGATGTTGAAGACATTTTAGATAAACTAAAAGTGAAACATCAATGTTAAAAATATTTTTATCACATTTAAACTATCAATTCAATTCAACTCAGTACCCTACTTTCAGGAGACTAATGTCATTAAGGTAGGGGGTAATCCCACAAGCAGGAGAGTTCTCCCACATCAGCTGAGATTTAAACATCATGATTAAATTGAATTATTAACAAATCCAAGCTGTTTATTGGAAGTTTAGTTAATTCCATTGTCTAATCGAACAAAAAAAGAAGACCAAGTTATATAAAAAGAAAGACCAATAAAAGCAGTCTTGTTTTTCCTTAATGTCAACCAATTGCATAAAATGAGTGACGTCTATGGACCCTTAGCTTTTATGGAAAAATATTGGCAATTAAATGAAATTCCACATAAAATTAAATCTTAAATAATCCTAAGTTCAAGTTTTTCCATCGTGACCTTAAAAGTATTCCAATGCAGATATGTAAGCATCCTTGTCACTAGCAGTCCAATGATAGCTGCCTTTGACAAATATTGTAGCCCTACACTAGACCATCTCAATGGCCTGAATCTGGGTGGCCTGGTTGACATTGGATGATTACTCCAATGCCACATTGGAAGCAAGATTATTAGGGATGGGCTCTCGATACTTTAGATACCTTCTTACCCTCGATACGCAAGAGGTATCGATATCGAACGATACTACTGTAGATGAGTTCGATACTTTTTTGATACTATTTTAATAGAATACTTAAATTTTTAATGCAAGGGGAAGACCACCCTAGACAAGATTTATTGTCTTTCAATAGTAGTAAAAAATAGTATTTCTAAAATTGCATAACTATGTTATGCATAGTTACTTTATAGAAAAATTAAATAAATTCGAAATGAAACTGATGCCGATGACATTCGAGCACTGAGTACTTTTGTGTTTTTTGCTAAAATGAACTGGTCTATGACGTCAGCAGCAGTTTCATTTCAAATTTATTTTACTATTTGTTTTTATTTCTTATAAAAGAATTGTCATAGTGTATGAGTTTTAAATTTTATTAAAATAATGTCCAGTACTTAACTTGAACTACACACCACATATATAATAATTTAATTTACAATTATACAGGTATTGAAGTGGTAACATAAAAAATGCCTGGTTAATAAATAATATTGTATTTAGAAATTTATGTTACTATTTAATTTCAAAAATGAAAGTATCGTGGTATGGAGTATCGAGACAAAAAACATGTATTGGTATCGAGTAGTGACAAAAACTGGTATCGACCCATCCCTACCAATTATGCATTGTCTTTCCACGTATTTCAATCAATAGTTCCAGAATACACATGACAGACTCAGTCCCCTAAATTAGCTGTTAAAGTATTGACAATTAATTGGTAATTGCATGGCATATTAAACCTTTCAAATTAACCTGTGCTTAAACTATTTCTCCGTTGAATTAAAGTATTGCAATGCAAGGAGTTAAACATTTCTGCCATAGTGGCAATCCACTGATAGCCACCTTGTATGAATCAAGCAGCCGTACAGTGCTCCCTTTCAGTATATTGCACTTTAGTTACTGCAGAAGGACCACATTGGTTCACAATATTCCAACATGCATTGGTCCAGCCAAAATCATATATCCAGTTTGTGGTAATGTTTACACACAATTTTGAAATATTCTCTGACTAGCTAAACCAACTTTGTTACCCACCTCATCGTTCTACTGGAAATCGTAATTATTTCTGGATACCAAGATATTTCAGCCCCTTGAACATCTGCAAATGGAACACCATCAAGACTTTTGGCACTTATTCCTCTCTTACAAAATAGTCGCACCACTAAACATTTTATTCCACAAAATTTTATCTGCCATGTCTTGCACCAATCATCCAAACAATTGTGGCAGCACTTCGCAGTGAAACTGAAAAAACCTTTATATCCCCAAACCCAGATACACTGCAGTGTATTTCTGTCTTCAATACAGAAAAGAAATCCAGAATACTAAGCCGTCATTAATGCCAAAGAATTTTAGTTGAATAGAGGTGTCAAACATGTTGATCACCCATAGAGATTTAAAGACAGTACCATTTTCTAATCAAAAGACATTAAAACATAAAAATATCAAAATTTGGAAAATTTGTGTGGAAAAAATTGTAATTAACAAAGGACAAAATAAATACTTGGAAAAGTGAAAATTTAAAATAAGTAACAAATCTTTAATTATACTTGAGAATAAACTATTAAAATGGAATTAACCGAATAGTGGAGAGGGGGAGAGGAAATAATTATGCACGGTATAAGTGTTGTGGAACGATACCCCAATGATGTTTTAAAGAATGCCCGTTGTTATCATTAAAAAGGATTAAATGGAAATATATTACAAACTTTGATTCAATGGTTGAGATTTAATTTATTGTGTTATTTTAAAAATTATCTATGCAAAGTAGCATAGAAATTTCGTGGATCAATTAAAAAAGGCATCTAACGTGGTTTCCAATATTGCAAATGCAAGTGTGAAAATGATTTATTACATTCTTTTAAATAATGAAAGGCATTAATCCTGTCCAGAATAAAATAAATTTTAAATGGCACCCAAGATTTGTCTGATATACAAAGTTATAGCTTGAAACAGAATCCCCCTATAAAGTTAAGTGAAAAACCCTTGTTTCTATATAATAAAATGATAGTACCCCTGAGTCTGGACTTCAGAATTTGAAGACTCCAAAATAGAATGCCATAGTGCATTCCACTGGGAATTCTAGTGAAAATGCCATGTTTCTAACTCAAAAAGCAAAAAACAAGATGGCGCCTTTGAGTCCGTACTCCATTATTCGATAACTCAAAAAACTAGAAAGATGGCGCCCGTGAGTCCGGACTCTGTAATTCGAAGATTCCGATGTAAAATGCCATAGTGGATCACCCTATGCAGTTCAGTGAAAACGCCATGTTTCTAACTCAAAAAACAAGAAAGATGGCGCCCTTGAGTCCGGACTCTGTAATTGGAAGATTACAATGTAAAATGCCATAGCGGATCCCCCTATGAAGTGAAGTGAAAATCCCATATTTCTAACTCAAAAAACAAGAAAGACTGCGCCATAATTCACTGAAAACCCCATGTTTCTAACTAAATAAACAAGATAGATGTCGCCCTTGAGTCAGGACTCCGTAATTCGAAGATTCCGATTTAAAATGCCATAGTGGATCACCCTATGCAGTTCAGGGAAAACGCCATGTTACTAACTCAAAAAACAAGAAAGATGGCGCCCGTGAGTCCGGACTCTGTAATTGGAAAATTCCAATGTGTAATGCCATTGCGGATCCCCCTTTGAAGTGAAGTGAAAATACCATGTTTCTAACTCAAAAAACAAGAAAGATGGCGCCCTTGAGTCCGGACTCTGTAATTGAAAGATTCAAATGTAAAATGCCATAGTGGATCCCCCTATGAAGTGAAGTGAAAACCCCATGTTTCTAACTAAAGAAACAAGAAAGATGGCGCCCTTGAGTCCGGACTCCATAATTCGAAGATTCTGATGTAAAATGCCATAGTGGATCCCTCTATGCAGTTCAGTCAAAACGCCATGTTTCTAACTCAAAAAACAAGAAAGACGGCGCCCTTGAGTCCGGACTCTGCAATTGGAAGATTCCAATGTAAAATGCCATAGCGGATCCCCCTATGAAGTGAAGTGAAAATCCCATATTTTTAACTCAAAAAACAAGAAAGACGGCGCCATAATTCACTGAAAACCCCATGTTTCTAACTAAAGAAACAAGATAGATGGCGCCCTTGAGTCCGGACTCCGTAATTCGAAGATTCCGATCTAAAATGCCATAGTGGATCACCCTATGCAGTTCAGTGAAAACGCCATGTTTCTAACTCAAAAAACAAGAAAGATGGC
>JAQFYV010000368.1:0-11934 GCA_034695065.1 Choneiulus palmatus | reverse complement strand
ATCTGTATTCTGCATAAAATTAATCAAATTATAATTTCACTTTTTAAATTTTCCATAAATTTAAATTTTTCTGCCCAACCACTTGCTCCCTCTAGTGTCTATATATATATGGCAATAGTTCACATATGTATACACATGGCATTTCATACTTTTGAATTTGCACTTCACATTCTGTCTGCACTTTACATTGACTGTACTACCACCAAACGAGCAAGAAGCAAAACTCACCTTCTCTCCAACCCCCCTTAAGCTAACCATAAATTACATTTTGTGAATGCATACTCTTGAAAGATAACTACTTTTTTCTAGGGTGGTCTTCCCCTTTAACATTTAAGGACAATATTTATTAATGACAATAAGTCAACTCGTTAATATGTTATCTATATGTCCATGGATAAATTTAATTGAATATATATGAATGTACTAAATCATGCATGGACATAGTTTTATGCCTTTTCAGATAACAATGCTATAGGGTTAGAGGTAAAATAACAAGTTTGGGTTCACAGTTTTCGCTACAGTTACTTTTATGATTCCTTTCAATCGCATAAAATAAATTGATATCCAAGTATTCGCCTATGTGCAGTCCATAGAGAATATGTCATGACCTTTTAGGATACATTTTCATTTCTTGTCCACTGCCCAAAGAATTCCCACCTCAGCCATAAACAGATAAAATATAAGAGAAAGGTTTTCACTCCAACATAAATGGGAGACAATAGTGAATGGCCCTAACCCCTTCCTTCTCCTTAAATTTATAAGCCTCATAACAGTCAAGATATGTGAAAGGTACATTGGTGATAGACCAACATATTGCTTCAGGATATGTACTAAAGTACATGGATAGGCATATGTCTATCATTTACCCCCCTTAATTTCCCATTTACCCCCTTTAGCAGGCAAAAGGGAAATGAAATAATATAGAGCAAATTAAGTAAGGCAATGAAAAGCCCATTTCCCACTTTCCAAATAGATTGGCTGGGGGCTCAAATACGAAAAACATAGAATTGAACAAAAATATTTATCTATACTCTTTAAATTGAGATTAATTTAGAAACTAAAATTTGTCTAGAAATCATAAATAAAGATGCATTTGGTAACTTAAAATTGCCTAGAATCTTAAAATGAGGTACATTAAACTTAAAATTGCTTCAAAATCTTACCTAAAGATACATTTGGAAACTTATACTTGCCTCAAAATCTTAAATTTAAAAAACCTTTGGAAACTTTTAAAATTGAATCAAAAGATAAAATTGAAAACATGGAAAATTAAAAAAAATGCTTGGAAATCTCAAATTCAGATGCATTTAGGAACTTTTAATTTTCTCAAAATTTAAAATCAAAATATATATTAGGAAACTTAAAAATTGCATCAAAATCTCAAATTGAAATACATTTAAAATAAATAACGATAAATTTGGAAACTTACAATAAGATTTTAATACCATTTTAATTGTATTAAAATCTTAAATTGAAAAACATTGGGAAACTTAACATTAAATCAAAAGATTACGTTTAAAACATATGGAAACTTAAATTTTTTTGGAAATCTCTCCTTCAGATGCATTTGGGAACTTTTAATTTCCTCAAAATCTGAAATTAAAATAAATATTAGGAAACTTAAAATTGCATCAAGATCTCAAATTGAAATACATTTGGAAACTTAAAATTGCATGAAAATCTCACATTGAGATACCGGTACATAGAAAATAAAGATGAATTTGGAAACTTAAAATAAATGTAGATAAATTATGAAACTTAATCATAATCTTAAATTTAAAAACATTCGGAAACTTAAATCTACAAAATTAAAAGTATCACTCAAGTCGTAGGCTATACTTATTTGCATATTGTAAATAAGCCTATATTATAATAAAATAATTCGAAATTTTGGTATCTTTTGTCTAATTTAGCTTTCAATTTTGATAGTTATTTTCAGTAAAGGAATATATCACATTCAAGACATAATAAATTAATGATACAGTGAATATTATATTGAAATAATTTCCAATATCAATTGCATTTACGATAAGCATTTTAACTGCTATATTACTAACTGTAAAATATATTTGACAGTAAAGATAAAATTATATGAGTGACCCTCATTTATTACATATATTCTTGAGTACATCATTAATTTCAAAATATTTTCATTAAAAAAATATCAATTTTATATTTTCATGAGTAGGTCTACAAACTATTATGTGAGTCAAACTTATGTGTTTTTTTTATCTTAGAACAGCTTATAATTATTTTTCATATTTTTTTTTTAAAAAAAGGGTTTATACAATATGGTACCACTATCATATCAATATAAATGACGAATTTAGACTTGTTTAAACCTGAATTTCCAATATATTTTATCGATTTTGAATGCTGGAATCAATATAAACAACACAACAAGCTGACACAATTTCTCATAAAATTGAATATTCAGTTACAATGCCATTATATAGCAAGCAAAATTTCGGTAAAATTAAAGCTGTACATTTCACCCAACGCAAAAATGACATGGAAAAGTTATTAGATTATGTTAAAAGTACACCAGCATTTCTATGAATAGCTCGTATGCTAATGAAACCGAAAATGTATAAATTAGTTATCTATATGCAGAAGATAATTGGGATAATGGTATAATCTTTCCATGAATTTCAGCCCCGGGAGATAAAATTCATTAGTTTTATGATATCAGTATATATAGGTATATAAGCAAGGCCAATTTAAACGAGAAATATACACGTGTATCTTAATTTTCTTAAACCAATATATTATACAGCTTAGCATATGCAAATTGGCATTAGAAATTTTCGATGATAAAAAGTTGTCTAAAAGAAATTATCAAGTTAAAAAAGCAATTTATTTTCAGCGCAAAAATTGGACGAATTTAATATGCCATATTACGTAAAATAAGCCCCAAAGAACAATTCAAATCTAATAAAATTGCAATTAGTATTGTGCAATTGAAAATTTATTAATTTATTTGATAATTTGTTTTAAAAATTTCATAAGGATAATGCATGCTCTTGCGTGATAACATCTAAATTTGGCATATATATAACATTTATTTTATATATTGAATAATTAATATATTTTATATATACTAAAAACTTAATATTTTATTTTCGGATTTCCAGTTTTGGAAATTTAGCTATATGTTATTCTATATATTTAGTTTAAACTAACAGTTGTTTTATAGTTCCGCATATTATTTTCAATTTAAGGCAAACAAGTTTCTGAGAACAAGGAAAATTGGAAAATGGCATGCTAGTATTATGGAAAATATATGTTCATAAATTTTAGCATATTAAATTGTTTCATTTATAATGGCTAATATAATATAAAAAAAATTATCCCAGGCAGTCATAAATTTGAATCTTTATTTAACTTTTCAGCATATATTTTGTCATAAGTTGCATTTTTCTTATTTATTGTATTTGTATAAGATTCACAGTTTTAAAACTAAAATGCCTAACCAATACCATTATTCTATATTAACCAATAAATTAAAACAAAGTATTCGATTCAATGATAAAATTAAGTATAATTTAATGCCAACATTCTCAGTTTTAAAAAATTATATTAAAATTTAAAAAAGTCTTATATATAATTTTCCAGCACAGACTCCATGCGTTTTACCATAAGTCATGCACATGTTTTACCATAAGTCATGCATATATATACAGTATATACAATATTCCTGTTTTAAAACTATAAAATGCCTATATAGATAAAGCATTGCTAACAAACTAAACTATAATTTATTGCTAAACAAACATACTAAACTTTTCACTATATTAGTAAATATTTTTGAAAATGTATACATTGTTTGCCATCAGACTATACAAGCAAGTCATAACAATCCAAAACAAAACTAACTATATTTGCAGAAAATATTTCATTCCAAAGTAAACATTTGCAGGCAAAACACATTAGCTCCATTAGAGCAAATACATTTTCTTGTACAATTTTTTTGAATCTATGACATTTTTCCTTTTACAATGCAAAGGCATTAAAAAAGCTAATTCCATTTACGGACCATAATATCCCAAAAATGTCATTGCATGTCTATACAAGCACATCTTCATGTCTTATTTTTGCTCGAACATTACATGTATACATATAACCTTGTTGAAAATGCCATTTTATTATTTTTTTCAACAAAGTTTGCCTGTCAATGCACGGTTCCTTGCTCATGCAAACCATTTAAGGGCTAAGTCAGACAACCATTTGAAAAATACAATGACTTTTAGACCTATATACACAGCTATATATTTCCAAATAGTCTAGGATGCATGCATGATATGAAGTTTTAAGTAGGATTTTTCAAAAAAAGAAGACATTGCATCTCTGATAGGAACCTTATGCTAATGTTGTCCAAAGGCATTCCACAAGATTTTCAGGAATTACCTCAAAAGAATGCATATCAACAATAGTATGGAAATTCCGTTATACATTACAAGAAGTATTTTATTATATTGCCACAATAAAAAACCGACATTATAAATAGAAATGGTGTGTGGGTTCTATGCAAACAAATGTCTGCAAGCAAAACAAACTCTCAAATATAAAATAGTTTTACTTAAGAATACACCCAAATTGGCAAGAAATTGTACTGCACATTTATCCGAATAGTAAATGCAAGTAAAGTATACTGATATTTGCAAAACATACTTTCTATAGCATGAAAACTTTTGTGGATTCATGTTGTGCAAATTCCCTAATATTTCCATGCATTTAAACCTTACTTAAAACAAATTTATTCAGACATGCACACCCAATCTAATAGCTTGGTTCACGAATTAAAAAGCTTTTAAACTGTCTCACAAAGGGAAAAAAAACTACATAATACCAGGATTTACGGAATAACTGACAAAATTTGCATCAACCTTTGCATTTTGTAGGAAAACTCAATAATAGACTAGATCTATTATATATGTCTTTATCCAACACCCACGTTGGAAACTAATGTATTATAAGTATAATTTGAAACCAATTACAGATTGCAGAAATCATTACTAATTTCATTTACTCTATAATTTGTAAAAGGAGCCAATTGGTAGCACATTTGGCACCTTGTGGTTATTTTCTGCTATAAAGTGAAATGTTGAATTTCTGGTCCAATTTATATGATATATCCTAATTCGGCAATTTGTTCCCTATAATTTTCCTATAGTTTTTGCTTAATTTTTTCAATTTATATAATATAGAAAAATAATTAGACCAAGAATTCCACATTAACATTCAATTCAATTCAACTTATTACCCTACGGTCAGCAATTAAATTCCATTTGGTAGTGGGGTAATCTCACTCTCAGAATAACTATCCTATTTAATACACGAATTAATGCGAGATATGAGTGTGGTCGTGGCCGACTTTTAGTGGAACTGCCTCAGCATTCGCCTGGAGGAACTTTGGTAAACCACGAAAACCAAAGTCAAGACAGCCGACCTGGGAATTGAACCCAGGTGGTCTTAACTAAATAAGCATAATAGTCGTAGAATTGTAGGAATAGAATTTTGTTAATGTAGGCCTGTAATCTTGAAATTTTACTAGGGTATACTTTCTATTTGAACATTGTCTCCATTTTTAGCTACTTTGTGCGATTCTCCGATGGCTCCCAAAAACGGTGGCCTGAGTTGCAATGCCAATGCCCGAAGGATGTGAGTACTTTAGGCCCTTTGAAATTTTTCGTCAAATGCCAAATATATACCAATTAGAAATGTGCGCCGATATATTTAGGTATTGTACAGCAACTTGCATAACGGGATTCCGGTTCCCCGACGGAACCGAACTGAAGAAGCATTCCTGTAGCAACCACGATGGCACGTGGCTACCGGACATGGAATTTCCGGACTGCCAACGTAAGGCGCCTTCCATAAATTTTTAGAAATTTTAAGTGGTGGCAATAGAATTACAGTTTAATGGCCCAAAGCTACTAAGGCTATCCATTTTTAGGACATTTTTGATTTGGTTTTCCCAAAAAAAAAGTAATTTTTCATTAAAAGAAAAAAATGTGAATTAAAAAAATGTATTTATTCAAATAAGCCGTGTGCGACCCACCCTGCCAGAATGGGGGCGAGTGTTACGGTAACAACAGGTGCGTGTGCACTCCAGCCTTCAGGGGAGACAAGTGCGAGTATGGTAAGAAGAACCCACTTTATGAATTGCCCCCTATGCGAGCTTTACTTTAGCTAAAATTATGTGTTTTTGTCATTAGCCGTGGCCAACTGCGATGGCAGCAATCTTCACCTAACTGGCAACTGGGCCTGCAACCACACCAGTCTCCAAACTTTATGCACAGTTTCCTGCCCCCCGGGATCTCAGTTTGAATATTCTCCGGCCAACGTTTACACTTGTGACCTCGGTGGCAACTGGCTGCCGAAGCAAGTTCCCAAATGCATTCAGAGTAAGATGTATTATTATTTTCGGATAACAACTTAAAAGTGGATTGAAACCTTCGGAAAAAGTTATTTCTAAACGATAGAGCATATCATAAATAGTCCATAAACAAATTTTGGTAACCATGTTCAGCTCAGTTTATTTGTAATAAAATCATAAAGAAACATAAAAAGTTTGGCATAAACCCCCTTTACACCTCCAGTGGTATTCCAGTGACGTGCCACCTAGACAAAAACCTATTCCTTCAATACCTTTTTTCACTTTAAATTTTGCAAAAGTTATCTACTGTGTCGATTAATTACAAATGTTTAAATTGCAGTGAACATAGCCATTCACCAGTATACTTCAACACTGAGCCCAACACTTCAACCTGCCATCATAACCAAAGGTCCGTGAATTATTATTTTCCAATTATTATCCAAATTTAGTCCATGAATTATTATTTTCTTAAATTATTATTAAGGAGGGGCTTCAACCATGTTAATCACCAATAGACATACTTTTACATTGCCATTTCCAAACTAGAAAATATAAAAATACATAAAAATACCAAAATTTAGATAATTTTAAAAACTAAGAGGAAAGGATATTCAAGTTTAAAAAAATCATAAAATAAAATTTAAAAACTTTCAAAAATGAATTTTATCATTTTGCCACCTAACTTTAAAAAATTGCTATAAATCGTTCATTATTCTCAGAAAAAAAAGACGAAGCCATCTTTTAACCAATGACATTACCTAACTTTTTAGAATTTTTTATATATTTTTAAAATTTTTGGTTGATAAAATGGTGGGGGTATCCAATGTCCCCGTGGATCGCCCATAGTCGGTATCGACTGACAGGTATATACGACAACAACAACAATCATTGAAAAATTCAGTCAAATACAACTTCAAAGCATCATCGCTTCCGAGCTTCGATGTGAAAGGGCTCTTCGACATTTCCCGAGTAACTGAATCCACCTATCTGAATCCTCGCTATTTCTCCACAGTTGAAAGTGCCGAAAAGCGAAGCGGCGTTTGCAGTTCGTGGGGCCAGCTCCACTACCGGACTTTCGACGGCAACACGTTCAGCGTGCAGGGCTTATGCACCTATCTACTGATGCGAGATTGCTCATCGGACACTTTTGCCATCAACGTCAAGAACGATCCCGGCTGCAACGGAGTTCGCAATTGCCAAAGGACCGTCATTATTTACGTCAACAATAACAAGTAATTTCCAAATATCCAAACATTTTCCAATTGACGTGAAATGTAGCACCTAACACATAAATGTTTGCTAGGTACACGTTGGAGAGCACGGCCAAGGGGCCTTCTGTCCTCTGGGGCCTAAACAGACTTAAGATTCCCGCCACCATCAACGGACTGGCCATCGAGGAAGTTGCCCACTATATTACCGTCAAGAGTGGACTGGGCTTTGCGGTTCGATGGAACGGAAAGGTAGGGGGCCTATCTACGGAGGTGGCGGGGGGGAAGGGGGTTGGAGTGTGATATTAAATGCTAGATTAATGTGAATCGAATCACCCTTGTCCAGGATGTCGTCACGGTGGAAGCCGAAGCGGAACTCTTTAATAAGACATGCGGTCTTTGTGGAAGATTCGATGGAAGAGACTCCAACGATTTTGAGATGGTGGATGGGACGACAACGACAAATGTTGCCGCGCTGGTAAACAGTTGGAAGATGAACAATATTGGCGGTAATTATCCGGCAAACATGTATTTGCCGTAGCCAGAAATACTGGCACTATTTGAACTTTGCGAATCTAATTTGATTTTTTTTCAGACACGTGCACCGATGCCAGCAAGCTGGAACACACTTGCAAATACGACATTCCCGAAAATCAGTATTTGTCGGACAAAGCGGATGAGTTCTGCAGTCGGCTGATGTCTCCGGAATATGCGATATGCCATTCGGTGAGAAGTCTCACTTACTCGAAATTAGTCGTCATGATTTCCAGATCATTAAAAGAGGAATGGTACTCTAGCAATAAGTTATTTTTAAACAAAAAGAGCATATCAAAAATAGTACATCCCCATGATTTGGCAACTATGTTCCCTTTATGCAGGAGAACACGTTCATTTTTTTAAAACTTGAAGTACTGGTTAAAAATGAATCTTTGATTCAACTTGGTTAAACACTCACTTAAAAAATATAAATATGCTAACATGATTAGATGAACATGATTCACCAAACTTTACATAAAATAAATAGGGCTAAAAATGATGAAATGCAGAGAATTTCATCAGTTAAGCCTTGACATCGTCTTTTTTCTCCTGAGAAAAATGGATGATTTATATAACAATTATTTAAAAATAGATAGACAAGATTAAATTTTACTTTTAAGTTTTATTTATTATTTTATTAATTGAAGTTATTTAAAAAAATACCCGTTGCACTTACATTACAGTTCCATACGCAAATCCCTTCTTAAACATCGCATAATTCATTTCTACATAAAATCAGGTTTTACACATGCAAGATTTAGTTTCCGAATCTCGAGAATGTCTCGATCATTGACCAATTAGTGTGAAATTACCCCAAGCGGGTCTTTCGCTTTTCCAAATAGCACATTCCGGTAAAATTTTCCCCAAAAAATATACGAGTAACAGGAAAACTATATATCTGTCTTATTTACAGTTACTTGATGCCAAGCCCTATTTTGAGATGTGTCGGTTGGACTACTGCGCCTGCGGTGCCGATGGAGAAAAGTGTGCCTGCTCCTCGCTATCGGCCTACTTTCAAGAATTCCATCGCCTGGGCGGGACACTTCCCGAAGGGTGGAGGAAGCCAGACTTCTGCAGTGAGCTCCACGGCTCAAATAGTGTGGCCAAAACTTTACAAAATATTAACCGCCATTGATTTTTCGCCCATCAGGCATAGAGTGCAGAGGTGACATGGTCTATCAAGACTGCGGAAGTTCCTGTCCAAAGACCTGTAAGAAGACGGCTCTGGAATGTCCCGAGGAGCAATGCGTGGATGGATGCCATTGTCCGAAAGGCACGGTTCTGCACGACCATCAGTGCATAGAAGAAGGGCTGTGTCCGTGCTTTTACTCGGGAAGGACGTATCCCAATGGACAATCGATTCAGCAAGATTGTAATGCTTGGTAAGCAGCAAATTTGCAGCCCCGTAGCACAGAATCTTCCAGAATACTTTCCCCATAATACCTCTTGCCACGTGAATCCAATGTTCCCGTAGAACACCCAGAGTCGGTATTGACTGGAGAGTATATGCAGTAACAACAGGCACAGAATAATATCGCTGCTCCGCAAAAATTACGGCGCTTATTTCATTTCTGATTTTCAGCCTATGTTCGGGTGGCGTTTGGCAGTGCACCCACGAAAAATGTGACGCCCGCTGTTCTTCGGTGGGAGATCCGCATTACACCACGTTCGACGGCAAGCGTTTCAACTTCATGGGAAAGTGCTCCTACTACCTGATGTACGCCGACAATTATACCATCGAGCAAGAAAATGTGGCTTGCAGCGGCGCAATCTCCGAGAATATGGGCTTCATCATGAGTCCCGGTGCCGACTATCCGTCATGCACAAAGTCGGTCACAATTCGCTTTGGAGAAACTACAGTACAACTCAAGCAACGCAAAGAAGTAGCAGATTGTTCCGCTAAAAGAGGGAGACAAATTTGAAATCTGTTTTCTGCAAGTGCTAGTATGATTTGCCTTTTATAAAAAAGCCTTTCGAAAAAGATCACACCTCGATTAACACTAATCTATATAATATCTCAATACAAACCAATACAAAAATTTCAGTGGAATACAATTGGTATCTATTGGTCATTGTATAATCCAGCTGGTGCAATCAATGGTTAACCGTAAGACATTCCGTCTGCACAAATGCCTGAATATATTTCTGCATAATTTGAGAAAATAATTATCGTACAAAGACCTAATTTCCTTTTTAAGTAAAACATAATTGGTTTTTCATAACCATGATAATAGACCATCCGAAAATCTCAGCATATATTTATATGATTTTTAAAATCTGAAGTACACATGTGAGAACTTGCAGGATGGCATAAATAAGCATTTAATGACTTTTGAAATTGAAAATCAGGCCATTTTTATTGGACCGATACATCCATTGAGACAAATTTCTTGTTTAAATGAACAGAACTTTCTAGTGGCACCAATAATTAGTCACCATGGTTTATTGTATTGGTTAACAGCAAGCTTTATGAGATTTATTTATTAGGTATACTAACATTTGCGAAATAGATTTGTACGATTTATCTCTCTATTTATTTTTATGATTTCCCTAAAAACAAAATTAAAAGTTATATATAATTAATTACCGTAGATTGTAATTGATGGAAAAGAAGTAACCAATCTGCCGGTTTCAGCGGGTGGAATATATGTATATGCAACATCCTCACTCTACGTAAAAGTAAGGGCAACGAAAGATCTTTCTTTTTTTAAAATAGCCTAATGTGTACGGTGCAACTTACAGTATGGGACTTTGTAGGTAGAACTGGAGAATGGCCTCAGCATCACATGGGATGGGGCTTCCAGCGTCTACATCGATGCCCCGAAAGAGTTCTACGAGAAAACCAAAGGACTTTGTGGCACGTACAATCACAATCAGAAGGACGATTTCTTGACGGACGAAGGAGACATCGAACAAAACACCGGGGCTTTTGCCAATAAGTGGAAGACCACCGAATCGTGCCAAGACATTGCTCTCGGCGACAAGTTACAAGATCCTTGTGATGTATTTCCGCAGAGGAAGCAGAAGGCACAATGGCTATGCGGAAGTCTAAAAAGTGAAATCTTTTCTGGTAATTTCTCTTCCCTGATTTTTCCCAGACTTTCCAGATCAGTATGAACCCGGTCTATTCCTCCCGATTTTCATGAGTTCATCGAAAAATTAATTTTTTTTAATAAAGCATGCCACGATGTCATCGAACCAGAGCCTTTCTTTAAGGACTGCATGTATGACATGTGCTATTGCCAAACAAAACTGGGAGATTGTCTGTGTCCAGCCATTGCCAATTATGCCGCAGAATGTTCCAAAAAGGGTTCTCCCGTTGAATGGCGATCGCACGTACGAGAATGTGGTAAGATATACCAATGAGTTCCTCTGTATGTTTCCCGTAATGGGCCGTCCATGAAATTATACTTGAACAAAATGTCAATTGTATTCGTCCTCTCTATGTCCTAGCATGTCACAATTTGAGATACGGCTCTTCCTGTTACATCAAAGGCAATTTATGAACAACCCTAATAATTTCTATTCTGAAATTATCATCCATAGGACTTAACTGCCCGGGCGGCCAGACCTACCAAGTGTGCGGCAGTACGTGCAAGCGAAGCTGTACCGACATTGCCTACCACGTCAACTGCCGCGAGCAGTGCGTCGAGGGCTTTAACTGTCCTCCGGGCACGACCCTGGACGGAGATGGCGAGTGCATCCCCATCTCGAGTTGCCCTTGTATTCACGGCCACAAGAATTTTCTGCCCGGCCATACGGACTTAAGGGGCAACTTGTCGTGGTCAGTATACTCCGTTGTAGGAGAGT
>JAQFYV010000367.1:0-11937 GCA_034695065.1 Choneiulus palmatus | reverse complement strand
TGAGATTACCCCCCCCCCCCAACCTCCCCTACCAAATGGCATTTAATTGCTGACTGTAGGGTAATTAGTTGAATTCAATTGAATTGCACAGGATTACTGCATTCAATTTTTAGATGACATACTTGAAATCCGTTTAAAAAATTTCCCTAACTTTTCCCACCTTTTTAAAAACCTATTTTGAGAATTTTCCTGACTTTGACCAAATTAATCTTCCTTGACTTACCCTGACTTCAAAAGTCAGTATGAACCCTGCAATACTTTGTGAAGATGAAGTGCGGAAACGTTTTGCCAACAGTGTTACCCTCAAGCTTCCAGTTTAGTATCTTTGGAGACAACCTGTATCACTCTTCAACACACTTGGCCAAAACATCATAAAGATGGCAAACAAACATACAGACCACAAATTTTCCATGAGACGTCTAGCTTGCTAACAATTAGTCAAGGAAAACATTCAAATTATGGCTTGCAAATTGTCATAGACCAAATTAGCAATCTGGTTAAATATGCTATCAATTATTAGTACATGTGTATATTATATATCCTACTACCGCCGCCTCCCCAACCCTTACAAGCCCATTCACAATGAAATATTATAGTATTATTAAGTTTTAATCATAAGATTGTACGTTCTAAATTTATAAGAGCAGGTATCCACAGTGTTGTTTGTAATGAAATGGATTGATCAATGATGAAATTACATTATGTATAAAATTGAGAAATAAGCCTAATATCCGTATCAAAGGGGAAGTCCACCCTAGAAAAAAGTTCAATTTAATTCAACTAATTACCCTACAGTCAGCAAGTGAATGCCATTTGGTAGGGGGTGATCCCAATATCAGGAAAATTCTCCCACGTCAGTTTAGACTAAACAACATTGTTAAACTAAATTTCTAAAAATTTTAAACTATCTTTGGGTAGATTATTCTATTGTCTAATAGTACGATTTAAAAAAACTAGACTAAACATGGTTTCCAAAACGTGAATGCACTGATTTTGATATGTTCTATCATTTAGTTAGGGTACAATTCCACTTTAATTCATCAGAACATGCATGAATTCTACTTGACGTTACATTCGGTTATTTTTCTAGTCTGGTTTAAAGACTTAGACTAAAATAAACAATGTTCTTTTCTACATAAAACAAAAACGCTTCCAAAAAGAAGGTCAGTTTACATTTGAACTGTGAAAGGTGCATTGACACTGGAGTATATGGAACCATTTCACATTCCATCCATGTGTAGCATATATAACCATGACCATATTGTACTTCCCCTTTTCATCAGAGTTCTTCGCATGCCATGAACATATATTTCACCTTTGAAAATTTCCCTTTTCTTCCTTTCTTTTTTTTCTTGAAAAGCTCTTTCTTAGCCTTATAAAACCAATGGCGCGTGTACAGTCTTTGAGCACGTATGCCATGCACAGTAGGCCTGCATACCACATGCCTTTCTGAACTTATTTTTTTACATTAACATTTGGTTAACGACTAGTGACAAGTTGCTACAGGCTATATTCCATAACATATGGGTAATAAGGAACCAGGTATATGTTCAAAGACAGGTGCGAGTGAATAATAGCTAATGCCAACACACAGAATCGGTATCAATACAAAGAGATTCTCGATTTTCTGTGGAAATCTTGAGGACTGCCATTATTCTCCTGATTTAATTTTTTTAATGTAAAATTTAATGGAAATTGATATAGATTATGCCCATATGGCATGGTCTTAATGCAACCCACATGAAAATGCATTTTTTTATGGAAGCTATATATACTGAGTGTGCATATGCAAAAGCTCTCAATTAATGAATCACTATACGTAACCGTTAGCCATTTTTCTAATTTAAAAAGCATAATAACAGCAATTTGCATAATTGATAATAATCGCGGAATGGGGCTTTCCATTATTTACCAAAATTCTCATCAATTTTGGAAATAATCTGACCTGATAGATATGGTATAATAAATTATTCGGTAATGTTGCAATTGGCCTCTTTTTGGAGCCCATTTCATAATTTTTAATTGGAAACCATTAAGTTAATCGTTTCAGTTAAAGGGGAACTGAACCCTATTCAAGATTTTTTTCCGAACGATAGAGAATATATGCATCACTCAAGGAACACGGCACAGACTCCTGGTTACAGGGTGTATGTCGATTTTCGTCTGTATGTTTTTTTTTTCTTTTAAAGAATTTATTTGCAAAAAAATTTGAGAATGTATTATTTATGTTCTCTATACATTGTATATATCGTTTGAAAAAAAAATTCTGATGGTGCAGTTCTCCTTTAATCAAAGGGATAGAGGCGCTAGTTTTGAATGACAACAAGTCTCATAATATCAGTTATGTTTATAGTTGTTGTTAGTAAATTAAGGGAACATGTTTACAGATGGAGTCATATGTGTTCCATTTTAAAAGTTAATATCAATGAAAATGCTATGCACATCACTGAGAACATGTTTCTAAAAAGTAAAATAAGTTCCCCATCAAGTAGGCCTATTAGTGTAAGTTTATGATCCTACAAGTTTTGAATCCCTTCATGCCATTATCCGAATAGTTTTTTTTCTGACGTAATTATAAAGCTGTTGCAAAAATTATCTGTAATACTTACTTTGATTCCTGCCGAGCATTTTAGCCCATCGAGTGATTGTAGGTTTCCTCTACCAACTTGCCAGATGACAGCATGGGCCCTTTGACCTTGGAAGGGCCACTGCTCCCCAAAAAGCTCATAAAGCATTGTTCTATAAGCAAAAAAAAAGGTTTTTTTAATTACAAAATTGAATTTTTTTCACTTAAACGTACTCCATCGGTGTAACTCGTTAGTCCACTTACCCGAAGGCAAAAACATCAGAGTATTTGGTGTAGGACACAGTAGGGATAATTTTAGGGGGCTTAACGCGAAGACTTCGCATAATCTCAGGACTAACATACGTCAAATGACCATTTGGCACACAGCCATACCCCACTCTGTCCAAATCTTTGACGGCCATCCCTTGGTCCAACAGACTGACTTTGGCTTTGGTTTCTAGTAAGATATTCTTGGAATTCAACTTTCGATGAATTATTCCTTTGGCATGAAGATAACTCATTCCCTGTGAAGAAAAATCAGAGAGCAAATGTTGTAATGGCTTCAACTCTGCTTTAGAACAAACAGAAAATTGTATGCCATGATTGTTTAGCAAATGTCTAATGGTCTACACAAAACGTTTTTTGAAAGATGGCCCGTACCCTGCAAAAAGTTATTTCTAAAGGATAGAACAAAAATAGTGCATATCAAAATTTTGGGAGCAATATTCAGGTTAGTTTTTGAGAAAGAATAGGAAATGAATACATAAATAATTTATGATACACCTTGTATCCGTATTGTGGCGTCAAACGATGACGATATCCTTCTTTTGGAAATTACCATTGGCCATCAAGAAGTGTTTCGATCAGATCGGCACTGACTGACGTCACATCGCGATTACAGGGTGGATCATAAATCGTTTTTTGTTTGTTTGATTTTTTATTTTCTTTAGGCTAGACTGAACGTTGTTGCCAAAATTTGGATATGCACAATTTTTGGTATGTTCTATCGTATAGAAATAACAGTTTTTTTCCCGGCACCGTTCCCTTTTAAGTGGCATTTCTGAACGTGACCAAATTATCGATTTCTCTGTGCTAGCATAGTAAGTTGCAATTCTTAATGGCTTTTCCCTTTTTAAGGTGCACCCGTCTGTCCCATTCAATAAATTCAAAAAGAGGGACAAATGTAAAAGAGGGGTTCGGGATAAAGGACGTGTGTTGTACCCGAATTGCCAATGCTTTTCATTGCAAAGGGGATGGAACATGTTTGAGAAAAACAGGGGGCAGATGGATATACCAAAGACCCAGATTTCTGGAAAGATTTTTGAACTTCTTACCTGTGCTACTTGACGGGCAATGTGCACTTTGTATGGCAATGGAAAATGGTCCTTTTTCACGTGGATGTGATCGTACAAAGAGCTTCCCTTTCGAACACTAGGAAATAAATTACAATAATTAAAATAATTAATAATATGTTCACACTATTTTTTTGGAAGCAATTTATTGCAAGTTAATTGTTACTTTATAAAGTTTTCAAAGAAGAACTTGGTATTAAATAGCAATTAAAAGAGCTTCTGAATTTGCTGTAAATATCTTAATGTAATTAAAAATTAAAAACTAGTGAAAATAATATCCAAGGTAGTTCTGCCATTTCCTATACCATTGGTGAGAGCAGTATATCTGACGTCAAAGACTGATATTTTCTTAATTTATAATTACTTAAGTATTGACAGCAATTTTAGAAAATTTTAGAAGGGAAAAAAACGTGCTATTCATTGTATTTTGAGTTGTTTTTTTTTTTCTTAAAAGGGAAGACCACCCTTGAAAAAAAAAAGTATGTTTAAAAGCAAAATTTAATAGAATCAATCAACAACGATATATTCTTTTTTTTATATAAAAAATATTGAAAGTAGAGAGATTTTGATGCAATTTTGAAATGCAAACATGAAATCTCGTTTTTCAAATGGGATTGTTACCTTGCGTCATCCGGCTTCATTGGCAGTCTACCATTTCAATTTATCTAACAATTGAGCACGTACAAATTGTGCAAACTTTATAGTAAGTGGCCGGATGACGTTATTAGCAGGTCAGTGGTGTCAAGTCAATGAGTATCACTTTTCGTTTAGTTATTAAATTTTAAATAATTAGGCATAACAATAGTAATGAGATTTTAAAGAAAAAAAGGTATTTCTAGGGTGGTCTTCCCCTTTAAAACCACTTTAAGTATTGAATATATGGTTTAACTATGATACTTAATTCTCAAAAGACTTACAAACATTCTCCTGAATGTGGGATTAACCCCCCACCCCACCCCCAACAAATGACATATATGCTGCTTGTAGGATACCTTACTGTATTGAATTGAATTGAACTCTAAATTAACTGAGTCTTCCCATTAAATGATTGAAAGAGATATACGTTCTTACCTGGTAACAATTGCCAACTGCGGCATATCAATGCAAACTCCCATGAACAGGGCCACATTTTCGTGTCTTATCATACTCAAAGAGGTCACTTCTTTCCAGAATTGCGTCGTTTCCTGTTCGCTATTGGTGTGGAAAATGTGAATCATAACCTCACCGTGCCAGCGACCCCTGGGATAATTGAAAACGTAAAAGAATTGTGAAATGAATACCTCATAAAATGTCCGTTTTATGCCTTTTTGTACATGAACCGTATACTATATACCACAATTGGCAGTAAAATTACGAACAAGTAAAGCTTAGAAACATGAATTCAATGAAGGATTTTGTTTCAAAAAATGACCTCGTCTTCAATATAATTTTCTTGTGGTCAAGAACAATATATTTTCACAGATTTGCAAATGAAAACCCATGTGAATAAGGTTACTGACTTTTGCAATTAGAATAAAGGCTAGATATTTCCATTTAAATGATATGAGTATTTTAATAAATCCTCTTTATGCTTCTATAATGCACTATGATGCGTCATACTTGCTTATTTTGATTGTATAGTGCATGTAGGGCCTACGAGTAGGCCTATATGTAAAATAATAAATATTTGAAACTTACCTATAAATATCGTGACGACGTCCTCGTCTGACTTGACGTCCAAACTTAAGGTCTTTGAAGGGGATACTCCATTCTCCCAAACTGTCCTTTTCATTGGAATGGGACTGGTTGTTAGCACTGTACACAAATTGTTTAACATGTTTAGCAATTTTTAATCGGCATGGCCAATGGCCTATTTAACATTAGCCTATTATTATGCTTTTTTATTATTTAAATATCTTACCTATTGGAATCGTCATCATTATCATAGTCTTCAAAACCAGATTCACTCCCTTCAAATGCATCATCTAAAATATAGATTTTTTTTTCAAAATTAGTTTTCTGAATATTTGAATGGAGTAAAATTGAGAGCATAGGCAGAGTCTGATTATTTTTATACTTTTTTAGTATTTTGGAATTTGATATTAGTTCATAATCGTTGTACGTTGGCTATACTATGGATGCACTGTGTTAAAACATTAATCATTGTGTAGCCTCATTATAAATGAGAGAGAAGAATGCTGTGTGGTGAAAGTGTAAAAGGTGTAAAAAATTGAGTGTAACTCTATATATGCAAAACACTAAGGAAAGTGTGTAGGAAAGGAAAACGTAAACTTCTCAATAATTTTATTTAGCTGCAGTTAACATATTTATGCATGCATTTTCTCAAAGTAAGCTATCATAAAATGTGCAAAAATGGTTATAATATATAAAATAAATTTGCCAGTGATATAAAACATGGGAAGACCTTTATGAACGCATATGATAAATAATGTCTGTTTACAAAGTGAATAATTTATGATCATGATGCTATACTGTAATATATTTCAAGTTAAGATAATACAAAACATTCGATTTCGTTCAAGTTATATTAAATTTATATTTATCATAGAATGCAGATTAAAATAGTAGTTTGCATTGTTTGTCAGATTCCGGGGAATACTCATTTCAATTAGAAATGACATCTATATATGTTTTCCAACTTTGTTTTAACATCTATGTTTTCCAAAAACGTTAAGATCAAAAATTTCAATTCTTGTTATAAATATAAAAGCTAATTCCTTTTCACTGCTAAATTTTGGTGTAACTGGAGAAATACTTCTTATTTAATAAGTTAGTTTATGTGAGCACTTCCCTGTAGAATTTTCAATGATATTTTTTATCAATTAATAAAATCTGGTTTTCCATAAAAATCAATTTTGTGCACCACTGAAAATATTTAAATTTGTAATTTCTTTCATTGTTCATTGATTAAGCCTACATTAAATAGGTTTTGGTTTTGAAATTGAAATCCCTGTTTGTGGGGTAGTCATGTAGAGAAGCAGGTGGTAAGGTGGTACATGTGCTGTCATGCCAGTATTAATTTATCCCAGGAATAATAATGGTATTTAAAAAAAATGGCCGTTGTGACTTTCCAAAAATTCAAAATGATATTGAGTAGTTAGGTTCTACAGGTGTGTTGTAACGCAAAATGGGAGCAGATGCAAGTTTTCATTAAAGCAATTTTTTTTTTAAAAAAAAAATCCCCTCAACTGCAGTCTGCACCCATCGCATGCCTTCTCTTTTTTACTCAACGTTTTATGTAATGTAAATGGGTTTGCGTGCAAGGTATGCGAAATGACATTCAAGCGTAAAAACACATAACAGTTCTAAAAGCACGTTATTAGGATATTCTGTCTCTGATATGTAGTTTAAATAGTGCGTGGCAAAATGGCCGCAAAATATAGAAATAAACTGCCCAATTGTAACTATCTGTTTATCTAAAGAGCTAAAGAGCTTATGCTAATAATAATTGGAGCTTATGCATGCAATGTGCCCTCATTTTTACCTGCAGGATGTTCCCAGGTGATCGAGCTATAGGGCTCAATTATATAATAGATGTATATAAAATACATTGGGGTCACAAAAATTGTGCACGCGTGCTTATTGAACACGTTTTTTGCATAAAATGAAATTGAAACCTAGGTTGCCAATATTAGGGAATGAGCAAAAAAAAATATTTACCCAGGGATTTTATGGATTTTAGATTTCAGATAAAGCTAGTTAGGCTAGAAGGATGTCATTTGGCCCAAATAGTTTATGGGACATTTTCTGCTTTTGAAAGTGGACCAATGTTTTTGATCTGATTTTCGCTCTGTGAAAATATGCAGTCTGTGACATGCATTGCAAAATTGGAAATGGAAATTCGTATTTATTTATGCGCTTTACATGTATCAAATGGAAACGATTGCATATGGGAATCTTGAAATGTTGGAATATTCAACAGAAGTGTGAACTGGAGGTTTAAAATGAAGCTCAAAAGTATGAGCTTGATCTATGATCTGCATATCATTGTTGTATAATAGCTAAATACTAATAAAATAGTGCAAGAAAAAGAATACTAATTGATTAATTTCCAGTTTATTATCTTGTTAAACAGGGTCTAAGCACATTTTGGTATTTATAATAAATGAGAATCATAGGCTGGATTTTCTTTGATTCATTTAGGAATGACTATATGATAAATCCATAAGCATCAAGATTAACATATGCTATACTAATACTGACCATAAAATGGAAATTTATGTCATTTGTAGATGTCACTATTTATCTGCCTAGTTTATCCTGGTTGGTGGATCCTTAAAGGAGAATGCAACACTCAGAAAAAGTTGTTTCAGAACGATAGATCATATCAAAAATAGTCCATATCCAATTTTTGGCAACTGTGTTCTGTCTAGATTTTTCTTTTTTAATCAGAAAGAAACATGAAAACAACATATGCTGCTTTCCAGTACGCAAGCAGCTCGGTATAGTGACGTGCCATCCAGACAGAAATCTTCTTGGCATTGCAAGTCAATGCAGAGAAAAAAGATTATCGTTTGGATGACACGTCACTATATTGAGCTGCTTGCTTACAGAGAAGCAGCATAAGTCGTTTTAATATATTTTATTTCTGATTTTTTTTAAAAAAAAAAATCTAGACTGAACATAATTACCAAAATTTGGATATTGATTATGTTTGATATGCTCTATCGTTTAGAAATAAGTTATTTTTTCAGGGTTGCATTCCCCTTTAATATTTATTGAGTGTAAGCCAATGTTTGCAGCGCAGCATCTTGATTTTGCATAGAAATGGACCTCAAATTAAAAAATTACATTGATTAACTTACCATTATTGGTGAAGATTTTCCTTCCAACAGGTGGCCAAGTTGCGCACAGATCCTCTTGCGTTCCAGTTTTAGATTCCAGGCTCAGTGTTCTAGTTTTCGATGGGCATCTGTGTCCGAACCGTCCCTCGTCCAGTTGTCCACAGAACAGGTGCACCGTATGGGCCATGTTGGCAATGGTCTTTTCCTTCAGGAGTCCGGCCCCAAAACATTCTGCAGGAACTGTGGAGTGGACAGCATGATGCAGATATGGAGAGTCTGCACAACTATTTTGACGTAGGCCCTGATGGTAATGGATCCCATCAGAGTGGGGTGCAGCCAGAGGATCCCGAATGACATTGGAGGACGGTTTCGAATGGAAGCAACGCGTTTTCGAAGAAGAGCATGAAGAGTCAATGGTAACACGGTTATCACAATCACATGATGGCGTTTGAGCCACTGAGGAAGATAAAGAACTGATGCCACTGTCGCGATGGACATTTCCGCTGCAAGAACATTGTGATAGAACATTAGTGTCCGAGCCGTGGCAATGCTTCTGATGGCATGGTCCATGTGGTATCATCCCTTCTCTCTTGCCACGTTCTTGGCCTTGCCATTGCATGGGCCAACCTCTGACGTCACCAGATAACAACAGCTTCAGTCTCTTTCGAGCCATTTGGCTCTCGGAAGTTTTCAGTCCATATTTTCCTTTCATGTATTTCTCACACAAGGCATGTTCATGGTTTCCCGATGAGTAATGGGCATACTCGCTATCGTGCCGCAAGGTCTTGCGACTCCTAAGCCAGCACACTAATCTCCTGTAGAAGCCACTTCCGCTACTGCCATTACTGCTGTTGGTATTGATGCCGTCAGATCTCGGCATTAGGGTAGAGGTGGGAGGACATGTTGCTGCAATTAGCTCTGGGGACGTTGCCTTCTTCTTCAAGGAAGGAATGGGCGTCTTTAATCCCATGACGTGCACTTGGTGATTGCACATCTCTTCGTGCAAACGGTGACCAGTACTCTCTGTGGGAATGGACTCTCTGCGGTAAGCGCATTCTTTGTTAGTAGCTACCGTCTTGGCTCTGTTCAAACCTGTAATGAGTATGTAAAACGTAAATTTTTCGTTTAGTTTACCTCAAGGCAATCTCCCCACTCGATGTTCGCAGTGCAACATAATCCATGGGGTGCCCTAAAGCACCATGACGTGAGGCGCCATCTAGCAACCATATCTAACAACTACAGTAAATGTTCTAGGAGAAAAATATACCATGCTCCTATTTTGCTGTATGCTTTTTTGCCATGGTTCGGATTTTTTTTCCTCAAACAGGTATAAGTTTATCGATTAATTTATTTGGAATAGTGTGCTCAAAAAGACATTTATTCTTCTTCTTCAATTGTTTTTTCCCAATCTTTTTTTGCCCAAATTGAATTTGTTCCCAGTTGGTATAGATATCAAAGAGGAACAGGAACTGTATTAGCTTTAGTTGCTGTTGACTTAATTTGCTACAAATGTATAGTTTTCCGAATGTCAGGTGGTTTCAATCCAGCCATCATTTGATATCTAGGACTGGATTACATGGCTCATGCAATTATGTAATAGACATGAATAGACCTGACTGAGTTAATGTATAGTCTTATCTTAAGTCATCTACTCAGCATGTGCAATGGCCCTCTGGTGAGCATTTTTATTTAAATTAATTGGCCAATCGGTGCCCACTTATCTTGCATAATTTGCATATTGCGTTATCTCGCACCGCCCAAAGCAAAATAGGATAATATATATGCAAACGTGTGATGGACACCGATTGGATATTTTAAATAAAACGCTCACCAGAGGGCCAATTGCGCATGGCATGTGGAGCAGATGACTTGAAAAAGATTATAAACAGTTCACTTGCTCTAACATATAGCATGGTTATTTATACACAATACAGAATTAATACACTTTTAACGCAAGATTTAAAACACATTTGACTCCAGAAAAGGTTGCAGAATTTCGAATTTTCAAAGGGTATTTGTGCTGATTTTTAGTATAGTTCGCTTAAGACTATAGAATTAGCTGCAGAATTCTAATAACACTAATTAGAAAGCTGAGCCATGCAGGAATAATTAATCCAGAAGCAAAATGATTAAAAATAATGAAATAAATGCAGAAGTGTTGCAACTTACAACAAATGCAGTGATAGTACGGTCTCAGACCAAATATTGTTTGTATCGACATTTTATCAACTCTCCGTTTTACTCATTTGTAGAACTGCAATAATTTTGCAGGTACGTTGCTTATAAAATCAATTATTGGATTTACTATTAAACATCTATTTGCCTTTATAAGCTTTGATTTCATACGAAATCGTGTGTTTACTTTTCATCAGAATTAGCGATGATGTGCTAAATGTGTCACAATTAAAACACCAATCGTGCAACACATGGTGTATCTTAAAAGTGAAATAGTTAGTAAGATTCATAGAATGCATCATATTGAAGGTCGTTCTTCCAATATTTTTGGAAGTTGTCCAGGTTAAATTTAAAATTAGTTGAAATCTTTAATGCAATGCACTGTAACATCCGAAGGAATCACATGATTCATATGAATACTCTATATCACCATATAGCATGTTTGGGATTGGGGTTAATCAGAAATACATGTGTGAATACCTTTTCTTGGATATTCATGCATACAATATCGAGTGTATGAAGTTTAGAGTTTTATTCATGGCCAATGACATTTTTGGAGTTCAAATTTAAAGTTCAATTTCATATTGAAAATAATAACAAAAGAAAAATACAAAACTTACCGCAATTATGGATAGTATCACATACTGGTTCGGAATGAATATCTACTACTTTGTTTGATTGGAGAATTGTATTGTTCGACTGGTCAGTATGGCCAACACACTGCCGATGAGACACGGAACTAATAAAAATAAACAATAATTGCATTGTTTATACAGTCTATAATAATGACAATTTTATAGTAAATATCATAGGTCTGTTGAACGATTAAGTATTATGTATTGGTGACAAGGCCTTTTTTACTTGGATGGATCAAGCAGTTTCTACAAAATATTGAATATGATGTCTGTTTTAGTATGCGAAATGCGCTTTAGTTTGGAGGTTAACTCGTATGGCCATAGTCTATGTTTTGTAAACAAAGAAAATTAAATTTCATTATAATTCCTCAATCACCAGGAAGGAATTATATATATATATACACAGGACGAAAATACATTGGATA